>JAECXB010000403.1:0-38369 GCA_018151435.1 Zaprionus africanus | reverse complement strand
GCCCAGCCAGTGCCCAGCCAGTGCCCAGCCAGTGCCCAGCCAGTGCCCAGCTTCAGTGCCCAGCCAGTGCGTGTCAGTGCCCAGTCAGTGTCCAGTCAGTGCCTAATAGTGCTCCAGCCAGTGCCTGGCCAGTGCCCAGCCAGTGCCCAGCCAGTGCCTGGCCAGTGCCCAGCCAGTGCCCGGCCAAGTGCTCTGGCCAGTGCCTAGCCAGTGGTCCTGGCCAGTGCCTGGCCAGTGCCTAGCCAGTGCCCTGGCTAGTGCTCATTGTGCCCACCAGTGCTTCGCCAGTGCCTAGCCAGTGCCTAGCCAGTGCTTAGCCAGTGCCTAGCCAGTGCCTAGCCAGTGCCTGAACTAGTGCAACTCCAGTGCCTAGCCAGTGCCCAGCCAGTGCCTAGACAGTGCCTAGCCAGTGCCTAAATAGTGCCTAGCCAGTGCCAGAGCCAGTGCCTAGCCAGTGCCTAGCCAGTGCCTAGCCAGTGCCTAGCCAGTGCCTGGCCTAGTGCCCAGGCCAGTGCCTAGCCAGTGCCTAGCCAGTGCCTGGCCAGTGCCTGGCCAGTGCTTAACCAGTGCCAGAACCAGTTCCTGGCCAGTGCTTAACCAGTGCTTAACCAGTGCTTAACCAGTGTTTTAACCAGTGCTTAACCAGTGCTTAACCAGTGCTTAACCAGTGCTTAACTAGTGCTTAACCAGTGCTTAACCAGTGCTTAACCAGTGCTTAACCAGTGCCTTAATCAGTGCTTAACCAGTGCTTAACCAGTGCTTAACCAGTGCTTAACCAGTGCTTAACCCGTGCTTAGCCAGTGCTTACGTCTAACCAGTGCCTAGCCAGTGCTTAACCAGTGCTTAACCAGTGCCTAGCCAGTGTCTAGCCAGTGCCTAGCCAGTGCCTAGCCAGTGCCCAGCCGGGTGTTCAGCCAGTGCCCAGCCAGTGTCCGCCAGTGCCTAGCCAGTGTTCAGCCAGTGCCCAGCCAGTGCCTAGCCGGGTGCCTAGCCAGTGTCTAGCCAGTGCCTAGCCAGTGCCTAGCCAGTGTCTAGCCAGTGTCTCAGCCAGTGCCTAGCCAGTGTCTAGCCCGAGTGTCGAGCCAGTGCCTAGCCAGGGCCTAGCCAGTGTCCAGCCAGTGCCCTAGCCAGTGCCCAGCCAGTGCCTAGCCAGTGCCTAGCCAGTGCCTAGCCAGTGCCTAGCCAGTGCCTGTAGCCAGTGCCTAGCCAGTGTCTAGCCAGTGAATAGCCTGTGCCTAGCCAGTGTCTAGCCTGTGCTTTAGCCAGTGCCTAGCCAGTGTCTATCCAGTGTTTAGCCAGTGCCTAGCCAGTGTCCAGCCAGTGCCTAGCCAGTGCCTAACCAGTGCCTAGCCAGTGCCCAGCCAGTGCCTAGCCAGTGCCCAGCCAGTGCCTAGCCAGTGCTTAGCCAGTGCTCAAGCCAGTGCCTAGCCAGTGCCTAGCCAGTGCTTAACAGCCAGTAGCCAGTGCCTAGCCAGTGCCTAGCCAGTGCCCAACCAGTGCCCAGCCAGTGCCCAGCCAGTGCTCAGCCAGTGCCCAGTTAGTGCCCAGCCAGTGCTTAGCCAGTGCCCAGCCAGTGTCAATCAGTGCCTAGCCAGTGCTTAGCCAAAGTGCCTAGCCAGTGTCTAGTGCGAGTGCCTAGCCAGTGCCTAACCAGTGCCTAACCAGTGCTTAGCCAGTGCCTAGCCAGTGCCTAGCCAGTGCCTAGCCAGTGCCAAGCCAGTGCCTAGCCAGTGCTAGGCCAGTGCTAAGCCAGTGCCAAGCCAGTGCCAGCCAGTGCCCAGCCAGTGCCTAGCCAGTGCCTAGCCAGTGCCTAGCCAGTGCCTAGCCAGTGCCTAGCCAGCGCCTAGCCAGTGCCTAGCCAGTGCCTAGCCAGTGCCTAGCCAGTGCCTAGCCAGTGCCTAGCCAGTGCCCAGCCAGTGCCCAGCCAGTGCCTAACCAGTGCCTAGTCAGTGCCTAGCCAGTGCCCAGCCAGTGCCCAGCCAGTGCTCTAGCCAGTGCCCAGCTCAGTGTCTAGCCAGTGCCTAGCCAGTGCCCAGCCAGTGCCTAGCCAGTGCCCAGCCAGTGACTAGCCAGTGCCCAGCCAGTGCCTAGCCAGTGCCTAGCCAGTGCCTAGCCAGTGCCTAGCCAGTGCCTAGCCAGTGTCTAGCCAGTGCCTAGCCAGTGCCTAACCAGTGCTTAACCAGTGCTTAACCAGTGCTTAACCAGTGCTTAACCAGTGCTTAACCAGTGCTTAACCAGTGCTTAACCAGTGCTTAACCAGTGCTTAACCAGTGCTTAACCAGTGCTTAACCAGTGCTTAACCAGTGCTTAACCAGTGCTTAACCAGTGCTTAACCAGTGCTTAACCAGTGTCTAACCAGTGCTTAACCAGTGTCTAGCCAGTGCCTAGCCAGTGTTAACCAGTGCCTAGCCAGTGCCTAGCCAGTGCCTAGCCAGTGCTAGCCAGTGCCTAGCTTAGTGACTAGCCAGTGCCTAGCCAGTGCCTAGCTAGTGCCTAGCCAGTGCCTAGCAGTGTCTAGCCAGTGCCTAGCCAGTGCCTAGCCAGTGCCTAGCCAGTGCCTAGCCAGTGTCTAGCCAGTGCCTAGCCAGTGTTTAGCCAGTGCCTAGCCAGTGCCTAGCTCAGTGCCTAGCCAGTGCCCAGCCAGTGCCTAGCCAGTGTCTAGCCAGTGCCCAGCCAGTGCCTAGCCAGTGTCTAGCCAGTGCCTAGCCAGTGTCTAGCCAGTGCCTAGCCAGTGCCTAGCCAGTGCCCAGCCAGTGCCTAGCCAGTGCCTAGCCAGTGCCTAGCCAGTGCCTGGCCAGTGCCTAGCCAGTGCCCAGCCAGTGCCCAGCCAGTGCCTAGCCAGTGCCCAGCCAGTGCCCAGCCAGTGCCCAGCCAGTGCCTAACCAGTGCCTGGCCAGTGCCTAGCCAGTGCCAGTGTCCCAGCCAGTGCCTAGCCAGTGCCTGGCCAGTGCCCAGCCAGTGCCTAGCCAGTGCTCCAGTGCCAGTGCCCAGCCAGTGCCCAGCCAGTGCCTAGCCAGTGCCTAGCCAGTGCCCAGCCAGTGCCTAGCCAGTGCCCAGCCAGTGCCTAGCCAGTGCCCAACCAGTGCCTAACCAGTGCCTAGCCAGTGCCTTAGCCAGTGCCTAGCCAGTGCCTAACCAGTGCCTAGCCAGTGCCTGGCCAGTGCCTAACCAGTGCTTAACCAGTGCCTAACCAGTGCTTAACCAGTGCTTAACCAGTGCTTAACCAGTGCTTAACCAGTGCTTAACCAGTGCTTAACCAGTGCTTAACCAGTGCTTAACCAGTGCTTAACCAGTGCTTAACCAGTGCTTAACCAGTGCTTAACCAGTGCTTAACCAGTGCTTAACCAATGCTTAACCAGTGCTTAACCAGTGCTTAACCAGTGCTTAACCAGTGCTTAACCAGTGCTTAACCAGTGCTTAACCAGTGCTTAGCCAGTGCTTAACCAGTGCTTAACCAGTGCTTAACCAGTGCTTAACCAGTGCTTAACCAGTGCTTAACCAGTGCTTAACCAGTGCTTAACCAGTGCTTAACCAGTGCTTAACCAGTGCTTAACCAGTGCTTAACCAGTGCTTAACCAGTGCTTAACCAGTGCTTAACCAGTGCTTAACCAGTGCTTAACCAGTGCTTAACCAGTGCTTAACCAGTGCTTAACCAGTGCTTAACCAGTGCTTAACCAGTGCTTAACCAGTGCTTAACCAGTGCTTAACCAGTGCTTAACCAGTGCTTAGCCAGTGCTTAACCAGTGCTCTAACCAGTGCCTAGCCAGTGCCTAGCCAGTGCCTAACCAGTGCCTAGCCAGTGCCTAGCCAGTGCCCAGCCAGTGCTCAGCCAGTGTCTAGCCAGTGCCTAGCCAGTGTCTAGCCAGTGCCTAGCCAGTGCCTAGCCAGTGCCTAGCCAGTGCCTAGCCAGTGTCTAGCCAGTGCCTAGCCAGTGCCTAGCCAGTGCCTAGCCAGTGCCAGTGCCTAGCCAGTGCCTAGCCAGTGCCTAGCCAGTGCCTAACCAGTGCCTAGCCAGTGCCTAGCCAGTGCCTAGCCAGTGCCTAGCCAGTGCCTAGCCAGTGCCTAGCCAGTGCCTAGCCAGTGCCTAGCCAGTGCCTAGCCAGTGCCTAGCCAGTGCCAGCGCCTAGCAGTGCCCAGCCAGTGCCTAGCCAGTGCCTAGCCAGTGCCCAGCCAGTGCCCAGCCAGTGCCTAGCCAGTGCCTAGCCAGTGCCTAGCCAGTGCCTAGCCAGTGCCTGCCAGTGCCCAGCCAGTGCCTAGCCAGTGCCTAGCCAGTGTCTAGCCAGTGCCTAGCCAGTGCCTAGCCAGTGCCTAGCCAGTGCCTAGCCAGTGCCTAGCCAGTGCCTAGCCAGTGCCTAGCCAGTGCCTAGCCAGTGCCTAACCAGTGCTTAACCAGTGCCTAGCCAGTGCCTAACCAGTGCTTAACCAGTGCTTAACCAGTGCTTAACCAGTGCTTAACCAGTGCTTAACCAGTGCTTAACCAGTGCTTAACCAGTGCTTAACCAGTGCTTAACCAGTGCTTAACCAGTGCTTAACCAGTGCTTAACCAGTGCTTAACCAGTGCTTAACCAGTGCTTAACCAGTGCTTAACCAGTGCTTAACCAGTGCTTAACCAGTGCTTAACCAGTGCTTAACCAGTGCTTAACCAGTGCTTAACCAGTGCTTAACCAGTGCTTAACCAGTGCTTAACCAGTGCTTAACCAGTGCTTAACCAGTGCTTAACCAGTGCTTAGCCAGTGCTTAACCAGTGCTTAACCAGTGCTTAACCAGTGTCTAGCCAGTGCCTAGCCAGTGTCTAGCCAGTGCCTAGCCAGTGTCTAGCCAGTGCCTAGCCAGTGTCTAGCCAGTGCCTAGCCAGTGCCTAGCCAGTGCCTAGCCAGTGCCTAGCCAGTGCCTAGCCAGTGTCAGCCAGTGCCTGCTAGCCAGTGTCTAGCCAGTGCCTAGCCAGTGACTAGCCAGTGCCCTACCCAGTGTCTAGCCAGTGCCTAGCCAGTGCCCTCCAGTGTCTACCAGTGCATAGCCAGTGCTTAAGGCCTAGCCAGTGCCTAGCCAGTGTCTAGCCAGTGCCTAGCCAGTGCCTAGCCAGTGTCTAGCCTGAATTAAGGCCTAGCCTGTTTTTATCTTGTGTTTTGCCAGTGCCTAGCCAGTGTCTAGCCAGTGCCTAGCCAGTGCCTAGCCAGTGCCTAGCCAGTGCTTAGCCAGTGTCTAGCCAGTGCCTAGCCAGTGCCTAGCCAGTGCCTAGCCAGTGTCTAGCCAGTGCCTAGCCAGTGCCCAGCCAGTGCCCAGCCAGTGCCTAGCCAGTGCCTAGCCAGTGCCTAGCCAGTGCCCAGCCAGTGCCCAGCCAGTGCCTAGCCAGTGCCTAGCCAGTGTCTAGCCAGTGCCTAGCCAGTGCCTAGCCAGTGCCTAGCCAGTGCTTAGCCAGTGCCTTGCCAGTGCCTAGCCAGTGCCTAACCAGTGCCAAGCCAGTGCCAAGCCAGTGCCCAGCCAGTGCCAAGCCAGTGCCAAGCCAGTGCCAAGCCAGTGCCTAGCCAGTGCCAAGCCAGTGCCAAGCCAGTGCCTAGCCAGTGCCAAGCCAGTGCCTAGCCAGTGTCTAGCCAGTGCCTAGCCAGTGCCTAGCCAGTGCCTAGCCAGTGTCTAGCCAGTGCCTAGCCAGTGCCCAGCCAGTGCCTAGCCAGTGCCCAGCCAGTGTCTAGCCAGTGCCTAGCCAGTGCCTAGCCAGTGCCTAGCCAGTGCCCAGCCAGTGCCCAGCCAGTGCCCAGCCAGTGCCCAGCCAGTGCCCAGCCAGTGCCTAGCCAGTGCCTAGCCAGTGTCTAGCCAGTGCCCAGCCAGTGCCTAGCCAGTGCCTAGCCAGTGCCTAGCCAGTGCCTAGCCAGTGCCTAGCCAGTGCTTAACCAGTGCTTAACCAGTGCTTAGCCAGTGCTTAACCAGTGCTTAACCAGTGCTTAACCAGTGCTTAACCAGTGCTTAACCAGTGCTTAACCAGTGCTTAACCAGTGCTTAACCAGTGCTTAACCAGTGCTTAACCAGTGCTTAACCAGTGCTTAACCAGTGCTTAACCAGTGCTTAACCAGTGCTTAACCAGTGCTTAACCAGTGCTTAACCAGTGCTTAACCAGTGCTTAACCAGTGCTTAACCAGTGCTTAACCAGTGCTTAACCAGTGTCTAGCCAGTGCCTAGCCAGTGTCTAGCCAGTGCCTAGCCAGTGTCTAGCCAGTGCCTAGCCAGTGTCTAGCCAGTGCCTAGCCAGTGTCTAGCCAGTGCCTAGCCAGTGTCTAGCCAGTCCCTAGCCAGTGCCTAGCCAGTGCCTAGCCAGTGCCTAGCCAGTGCCTAGCCAGTGCCTAGCCAGTGCCTAGCCAGTGCCTAGCCAGTGCCTAGCCAGTGCCTAGCCAGTGCCTAGCCAGTGCCTAGCCAGTGCCTAGCCAGTGCCTAGCCAGTGCCTAGCCAGTGCTTAGCCAGTGCCTAGCCAGTGCCTAGCCAGTGCCTAGCCAGTGCCTAGCCAGTGCCTCGCCAGTGCCTAGCCAGTGCCTAGCCAGTGCCTAGCCAGTGCCTAGCCAGTGCCTGGCCAGTGCCCAGCCAGTGCCTAGCCAGTGCCTAGCCAGTGCCTGGCCAGTGCTTAACCAGTGCTTAACCAGTGCTTAACCAGTGCTTAACCAGTGCTTAACCAGTGCTTAACCAGTGCTTAACCAGTGCTTAACCAGTGCTAAACCAGTGCTTAACCAGTGCTAAACCAGTGCTTAACCAGTGCTTAACCAGTGCTTAGCCAGTGCTTAACCAGTGCTTAACCAGTGCTTAACCAGTGCTTAACCAGTGCTTAACCAGTGCTTAACCAGTGCTTAACCAGTGCTTAACCAGTGCTTAACCAGTGCTTAACCAGTGCTTAACCAGTGCTTAGCCAGTGCTTAACCAGTGCTTAACCAGTGCTTAACCAGTGCTTAACCAGTGCTTAACCAGTGCTTAACCAGTGCTAAACCAGTGCTTAACCAGTGCTAAACCAGTGCTTAACCAGTGCTTAACCAGTGCTTAGCCAGTGCTTAACCAGTGCTTAACCAGTGCTTAACCAGTGCTTAACCAGTGCTTAACCAGTGCTTAACCAGTGCTTAACCAGTGCTTAACCAGTGCTTAACCAGTGCTTAACCAGTGCTTAACCAGTGCTTAACCAGTGCTTAACCAGTGCTTAACCAGTGCTTAACCAGTGCTTAACCAGTGCTTAACCAGTGCTTAACCAGTGCTTAACCAGTGCTTAACCAGTGCTTAACCAGTGCTTAACCAGTGCTTAACCAGTGCTTAACCCAGTGCTTAACCAGTGTTTAACCAGTGCTTAACCAGTGCTTAACCAGTGCTTAACCAGTGTCTAACCAGTGCCTAGCCAGTGCCTAGCCAGTGCCTAGCCAGTGTCTAGCCAGTGCCTAGCCAGTGTCTCAGCCAGTGCCCAGTGCCTAGCCAGTGCCTAGCCAGTCCCAGCCAGTGTCTAGCCAGTGCCTAGCCAGTGTCTAGCCTAACCAGTGCCTAGCCAGTGTCTAGCCAGTGCCTAGCCAGTGTCTAGCCAGTGCCTAGCCAGTGCCTAGCCAGTGCCTAGCCAGTGCCTAGCCAGTGTATAGCCAGTGCCTAGCCAGTGCTTAGCCAGTGCCTAGCCAGTGCCTAGCCAGTGCCTAGCCTGAATTAAGCCTGTGTCTAGCCTGTTTTTATCTTGTGTTTTGCCTGTGCCTAGCCAGTGTCTAGCCAGTGCCTAGCCAGTGTCTAGCCAGTGCCTAGCCAGTGCCTAACCAGTGCCTAGCCAGTGCCTAGCCAGTGCCTAGCCAGTGCCTAGCCAGTGCCTAGCCAGTGTCTAGCCAGTGCCTAGCCAGTGCCTAGCCAGTGTCTAGCCAGTGCCTAGCCAGTGCCTAGCCAGTGTCTAGCCAGTGCCTAGCCAGTGCTTAGCCAGTGCCTTGCCAGTGCCAAGCCAGTGCCTAACCAGTGCCAAGCCAGTGCAAAGCCAGTGCCAAGCCATTGCCTAGCCAGTGCCGCCATGCAGCCAGTGCCTAGCCAGTGCCTAGCCAGTGCCAAGCCAGTGCCTAGGCAGTGCCTAGCCAGTGCTTAGCCAGTGCCTAGCCAGTGCCTAGCCAGTGCCTAGCCAGTGCTTAAGCCTGTGTCTAGCCTGTTTTTATCCAGTGTTTTGCCAGTGCCTAGCCAGTGCCTAGCCAGTGTCTAACCAGTGCCTAGCCAGTGCCTAGCCAGTGCCTAGCCAGTGCCTAGCCAGTGCCTAGCCAGTGCCTAGCCAGTGCCTAGCCAGTGCCTAGCCAGTGCCTAGCCAGTGCCTAGCCAGTGCCTAGCCAGTGTCTAGCCAGTGCCTAGCCAGTGCCTAGCCAGTGCCTAGCCAGTGCCTAGCCAGTGCCTAGCCAGTGCCTAGCCAGTGCCTAGCCAGTGCCTAGCCAGTGCCTAGCCAGTGCCTAACCAGTGCCTAACCAGTGCCTAACCAGTGCCTAGCCAGTGCCTAACCAGTGCCTAGCCAGTGCCTAGCCAGTGCCTAGCCAGTGCCTAGCCAGTGCCTAGCCAGTGCCTAGCCAGTGCCTAGCCAGTGCCTAGCCAGTGCCTAGCCAGTGCCTAGCCAGTGCCTAGCCAGTGCCTAGCCAGTGCTTAGCCAGTGCCTTGCCAGTGCCTAACCAGTGCCTAACCAGTGCCTAGCCAGTGCCTAACCAGTGCCAAGCCAGTGCCTAACCAGTGCCTAAGCCAGTGCCTAGCCAGTGCCTAGCCAGTGCCTAGCCAGTGCCTAGCCAGTGCCTAGCCAGTGCCTAGCCAGTGCCTAGCCAGTGCCTAGCCAGTGCCTAGCCAGTGCCTAGCCAGTGCTTAGCCAGTGCCTAGCCAGTGCCTAGCCAGTGCCTAGCCAGTGCCTAGCCAGTGCCTAACCAGTGCCTAACCAGTGCTTAACCAGTGCTTAACCAGTGTTTAACCAGTGCTTAACCAGTGCTTAACCAGTGCTTAACCAGTGCTTAACCAGTGCTTAACCAGTGCTTAACCAGTGCTTAACCAGTGCTTAACCAGTGCTTAACCAGTGCTTAACCAGTGCTTAACCAGTGCTTAACCAGTGCTTAACCAGTGCCTAGCCAGTGCCTAGCCAGTGCCTAGCCAGTGCCTGGCCAGTGCCTAGCCAGTGCCTAGCCAGTGCCTAGCCAGTGCCTAGCCAGTGCCTAGCCAGTGCCTAGCCAGTGCCTAGCCAGTGCCTAGCCAGTGTCTAGCCAGTGCCTAGCCAGTGTCTAGCCAGTGCCTAGCCAGTGCCTAGCCAGTGCCTAGCCAGTGCTTAGCCAGTGCCTAACCAGTGCCAAGCCAGTGCCAAGCCAGTGCCTAGCCAGTGCCTAGCCAGTGCCTAGCCAGTGCCTAGCCAGTGCCTAGCCAGTGCCAAGCCAGTGCCTAGCCAGTGCCTAGCCAGTGCCTAGCCAGTGCCTAGCCAGTGCCTAGGCAGTGCCTAGCCAGTGCCTAGCCAGTGCCTAGCTAGTGTCTAGCCAGTGCCTAGCCAGTGCCTAGCCAGTGCCTAGCCAGTGCCTAGCCAGTGCCTAGCCAGTGCCTAGCCAGTGCCTAACCAGTGCCTAACCAGTGCCTAGCCAGTGCCTAGCCAGTGCCTGGCCAGTGCCTGGCCAGTGCCTGGCCAGTGCCTGGCCAGTGCCTGGCCAGTGCTTAACCAGTGCTTAACCAGTATTTAACCAGTGCTTAACCAGTGCTTAACCAGTGCTTAACCAGTGCTTAACCAGTGCTTAACCAGTGCTAAACCAGTGCTTAACCAGTGCTAAACCAGTGCTTAACCAGTGCTTAACCAGTGCTTAGCCAGTGCTTAACCAGTGCTTAACCAGTGCTTAACCAGTGCTTAACCAGTGCTTAACCAGTGCTTAACCAGTGCTTAACCAGTGCTTAACCAGTGCTTAACCAGTGTTTAACCAGTGCTTAGCCAGTGCTTAACCAGTGCTTAACCAGTGCTTAACCAGTGCTTAACCAGTGCTTAACCAGTGCTTAACCAGTGCTTAACCAGTGCTTAACCAGTGCTAAACCAGTGCTTAACCAGTGCTTAACCAGTGCTTAACCAGTGCTTAACCAGTGCTTAACCAGTGCTTAACCAGTGCTTAACCAGTGCTTAACCAGTGCTTAACCAGTGCTGAACCAGTGCTTAACCAGTGCTTAGCCAGTGCTTAACCAGTGCTTAACCAGTGCTTAACCAGTGCTTAACCAGTGCTTAACCAGTGCTTAACCAGTGCTTAACCAGTGCTAAACCAGTGCTTAACCAGTGCTTAACCAGTGCTTAACCAGTGCTTAACCAGTGCTTAACCAGTGCTTAACCAGTGCTTAACCAGTGCTTAACCAGTGCTTAACCCGTGCTTAACCAGTGCTTAACCAGTGCTTAACCAGTGCTTAGCCAGTGCTTAACCAGTGTCTAGCCAGTGCCTAGCCAGTGTCTAGCCAGTGCCTAGCCAGTGTCTAGCCAGTGCCTAGCCAGTGTCTAGCCAGTGCCTAGCCAGTGTCTAGCCAGTGCCTAGCCAGTGTCTAGCCAGTGTCTAGCCAGTCCCTAGCCAGTGTCTAGCCAGTCCCTACCCAGTGTCTAGCCAGTGCCTAGCCAGTGCCTAGCCAGTGCCTAGCCAGTGCCTAGCCAGTGCCTAGCCAGTGCCTAGCCAGTGTCTAGCCAGTGCCTAGCCAGTGCTTAGCCAGTGCCTAGCCAGTGCCTAGCCAGTGCCTAGCCTGAATTAAGCCTGTGTCTAGCCTGTTTTTATCTTGTGTTTTGCCTGTGCCTAGCCAGTGTCAGTGTCTAGCCAGTGTCTAGCCAGTGCCTAGCCAGTGCCTAGCCTAACCAGCCAGTGCCTAGCCAGTGCCTAGCCAGTGCCTAGCCAGTGCCTAGCCAGTGTCTAGCCAGTGCCTAGCCAGTGTCTAGCCAGTGCCTAGCCAGTGCCTAGCCAGTGTCTAGCCAGTGCCTAGCCAGTGCCCAGCCAGTGTCTAGCCAGTGCCTAGCCAGTGCCTAGCCAGTGCCTAGCCAGTGCTTAGCCAGTGCCTTGCCAGTGCCAAGCCAGTGCCTAACCAGTGCCAAGCCAGTGCCAAGCCAGTGCCAAGCCATTGCCAAGCCAGTGCCAAGCCAGTGCCAAGCCAGTGCCTAGCCAGTGCCAAGCCAGTGCCTAGGCAGTGCCTAGCCAGTGTCTAGCCAGTGCGTAGCCGGTGCCTAGCCAGTGTCTAGCCTGAATTAAGCCTGTGTCTAGCCTGTTTTTATCTTGTGTTTTGCCTGTGCCTAGCCAGTGTCTAGCCAGTGTCTAGCCAGTGCCTAGCCAGTGCCTAGCCAGTGTCTAGCCAGTGCCTAGCCAGTGTCTAGCCAGTGCCTAGCCAGTGCCTAGCCAGTGCCTAGCCAGTGCCTAGCCAGTGTCTAGCCAGTGCCTAGCCAGTGCCTAGCCAGTGCCAAGCCAGTGCCTAGCCAGTGCCTGGCCAGTGCCTAGCCAGTGCCTGGCCAGTGCCTAGCCAGTGCCTAGCCAGTGCCTAGCCAGTGCCTAGCCAGTGCCTAGCCAGTGCCTGGCCAGTGCCTAGCCAGTGCGTAGCCAGTGCCTAGCCAGTGTCTAGCCAGTGCCTAGCCAGTGCCTAGCCAGTGTCTAGCCAGTGCCTAGCCAGTGCCTAGCCAGTGTCTAGCCAGTGCCTAGCCAGTGCCTAGCCAGTGCCTAGCCAGTGCTTAGCCAGTGCCTTGCCAGTGCCAAGCCAGTGCCTAACCAGTGCCAAGCCAGTGCCAAGCCAGTGCCAAGCCATTGCCAAGCCAGTGCCAAGCCAGTGCCAAGCCAGTGCCAAGGCAGTGCCAAGGCAGTGCCAAGCCAGTGCCTAGCCAGTGCCAAGCCAGTGCCTAGGCAGTACCTAGCCAGTGCCTAGCCAGTGCCTAGCTAGTGTCTAGCCTGTGTCTAGCCAGTGCCTAGCCTGTGTCTAGCCAGTGCCTAGCCAGTGCCTAGCCAGTGCCTAGCCAGTGCCTAGCCAGTGCCTAGCCAGTGCCTGGCCAGTGCCTGGCCAGTGCCTGGCCAGTGCTTAACCAGTGCTTAACCAGTATTTAACCAGTGGTTAACCAGTGCTTAACCAGTGCTTAACCAGTGCTTAACCAGTGCTTAGCCAGTGCTTAACCAGTGCTTAACCAGTGCTTAACCAGTGCTTAACCAGTGCTTAACCAGTGCTTAACCAGTGCTTAACCAGTGCCTAGCCAGTGCCTAGCCAGTGAATAGCCAGTGCTTAGCCAGTGCCTAACCAGTGCCAAGCCAGTGCCAAGCCAGTGCCAAGCCATTGCCAAGCCAGTGCCAAGCCATTGCCAAGCCAGTGCCAAGCCAGTGCCAAGCCAGTGCCAAGGCAGTGCCAAGCCAGTGGCTAGCCAGTGCCAAGCCAGTGCCTAGGCAGTACCTAGCCAGTGCCTAGCCAGTGCCTAGCTAGTGTCTAGCCTGTGTCTAGCCAGTGCCTAGCCTGTGCCTAGCCAGTGCCTAGCCAGTGCCTAGCCAGTGCCTAACCAGTGCCTAACCAGTGCCTAGCCAGTGCCTAGCCAGTGCCTGGCCAGTGCCTGGCCAGTGCCTGGCCAGTGCTTAACCAGTATTTAACCAGTGCTTAACCAGTGCTTAACCAGTGCTTAACCAGTGCTTAACCAGTGCTTAGCCAGTGCTTAACCAGTGCTTAACCAGTGCTTTACCAGTGCTTAACCAGTGCTTAACCAGTGCTTAACCAGTGCTTAACCAGTGCTTAACCAGTGCTTAACCAGTGCCTAGCCAGTGCCTAGCCAGTGCCTGGCCAGTGCCTAGCCAGTGCCTGGCCAGTGCCTAGCCAGTGCCTAGCCAGTGCCTGGCCAGTGCCTAGCCAGTGCCTAGCCAGTGCCTAGCCAGTGCCTAGCCAGTGCCTAGCCAGTGCCTAGCCAGTGCCTAGCCAGTGCCTAGCCAGTGCCTGGCCAGTGCCTAGCCAGTGCCTAGCCAGTGCCTAGCCAGTGCCTGGCCAGTGCTTAACCAGTGCTTAACCAGTGCTTAACCAGTGCTTAACCAGTGCTTAACCAGTGCTTAACCAGTGCTTAACCAGTGCTTAACCAGTGCTTAACCAGTGCTTAACCAGTGCTTAACCAGTGCTTAACCAGTGCTTAACCAGTGCTTAGCCAGTGCTTAACCAGTGCTTAACCAGTGCTTAACCAGTGCTTAACCAGTGCTTAACCAGTGCTTAACCAGTGCTTAACCAGTGCCTAGCCAGTGCCTTGCCAGTGAATAGCCAGTGCCTAGCCAGTGCCTGGCCAGTGCCTAGCCAGTGCCTAGCCAGTGCCTAGCCAGTGCCTAGCCAGTGCCTAGCCTGGCCAGTGCCTAGCCAGTGCCTGGCCAGTGCCTAGCCAGTGCCTGGCCAGTGCCTAGCCAGTGCCTAGCCAGTGCCTAGCCAGTGCCTGGCCAGTGCCTAGCCAGTGCCTAGCCAGTGCCTAGCCAGTGCCAAGCCAGTGCCTAACCAGTGCCAAGCCAGTGCCAAGCCAGTGCCAAGCCAGTGTCTAGCCAGTGCCTAGCCAGTGTCTAGCCAGTGCCTAGCCAGTGTCTATCCAGTGCCTAGCCAGTGTCTAGCCAGTGCCTAGCCAGTGCCTAGCCAGTGCCTAGCCAGTGCTTAGCCAGTGCCTTGCCAGTGCCAAGCCAGTGCATAACCAGTGCCAAGCCAGTGCCAAGCCAGTGCCAAGCCATTGCCAAGCCAGTGCCAAGCCAGTGCCAAGCCAGTGCCAAGCCAGTGCCAAGCCAGTGCCTAGCCAGTGCCAAGCCAGTGCCTAGGCAGTACCTAGCCAGTGCCTAGCCAGTGCCTAGCTAGTGTCTAGCCTGTGTCTAGCCAGTGCCTAGCCTGTGTCTAGCCAGTGCCTAGCCAGTGCCTAGCCAGTGCCTAACCAGTGCCTAACCAGTGCCTAGCCAGTGCCTAGCCAGTGCCTGGCCAGTGCCTGGCCAGTGCCTGGCCAGTGCTTAACCAGTATTTAACCAGTGCTTAACCAGTGCTTAACCAGTGCTTAACCAGTGCTTAACCAGTGCTTAGCCAGTGCTTAACCAGTGCTTAACCAGTGCTTTACCAGTGCTTAACCAGTGCTTAACCAGTGCTTAACCAGTGCTTAACCAGTGCTTAACCAGTGCTTAACCAGTGCCTAGCCAGTGCCTAGCCAGTGCCTGGCCAGTGCCTAGCCAGTGCCTGGCCAGTGCCTAGCCAGTGCCTAGCCAGTGCCTGGCCAGTGCCTAGCCAGTGCCTAGCCAGTGCCTAGCCAGTGCCTAGCCAGTGCCTAGCCAGTGCCTAGCCAGTGCCTAGCCAGTGCCTAGCCAGTGCCTAGCCAGTGCCTAGCCAGTGCCTAGCCAGTGCCTAGCCAGTGCCTGGCCAGTGCTTAACCAGTGCTTAACCAGTGCTTAACCAGTGCTTAACCAGTGCTTAACCAGTGCTTAACCAGTGCTTAACCAGTGCTTAACCAGTGCTTAACCAGTGCTTAACCAGTGCTTAACCAGTGCTTAACCAGTGCTTAACCAGTGCTTAGCCAGTGCTTAACCAGTGCTTAACCAGTGCTTAACCAGTGCTTAACCAGTGCTTAACCAGTGCTTAACCAGTGCTTAACCAGTGCCTAGCCAGTGCCTTGCCAGTGAATAGCCAGTGCCTAGCCAGTGCCTGGCCAGTGCCTAGCCAGTGCCTGGCCAGTGCCTAGCCAGTGCCTGGCCAGTGCCTAGCCAGTGCCTGGCCAGTGCCTAGCCAGTGCCTGGCCAGTGCCTAGCCAGTGCCTGGCCAGTGCCTAGCCAGTGCCTGGCCAGTGCCTAGCCAGTGCCTGGCCAGTGCCTAGCCAGTGCCTGGCCAGTGCCTAGCCAGTGCCTAGCCAGTGCCTAGCCAGTGCCAAGCCAGTGCCTAACCAGTGCCAAGCCAGTGCCAAGCCAGTGCCAAGCCAGTGTCTAGCCAGTGCCTAGCCAGTGTCTAGCCAGTGCCTAGCCAGTGTCTATCCAGTGCCTAGCCAGTGTCTAGCCAGTGCCTAGCCAGTGCCTAGCCAGTGCCTAGCCAGTGCTTAGCCAGTGCCTTGCCAGTGCCAAGCCAGTGCATAACCAGTGCCAAGCCAGTGCCAAGCCAGTGCCAAGCCATTGCCAAGCCAGTGCCAAGCCAGTGCCAAGCCAGTGCCTAGCCAGTGCCAAGCCAGTGCCTAGGCAGTACCTAGCCAGTGCCTAGCCAGTGCCTAGCTAGCGTCTAGCCTGTGTCTAGCCAGTGCCTAGCCAGTGCCTAGCCAGTGCCTAACCAGTGCCTAACCAGTGCCTAGCCATTGCCTGGCCAGTGCCTGGCCAGTGCCTGGCCAGTGCCTAGCCCATGCCTAGCCAGTGCTTAGCCAGTGCCTTGCCAGTGCCAAGCCAATGCCTAGCCAGTGCCTAGCCAGTGCCTAGCCAGTGCTTGGCCAGTGCCTAACCAGTGCCAAGCCAGTGCCAAGCCAGTGCCAAGCCATTGCCAAGCCAGTGCCAAGCCAGTGCCTAGCCAGTGCCTAGCCAGTGCCTAGCCAGTGCCTGGCCAGTGCCTAGCCAGTGCCTGGCCAGTGCCTAGCCAATGCCTGGCCAGTGCCTAGCCAGTGCCTGGCCAGTGCCTCAGGCCAGTGCCTGGCCAGTGCCTAGCCAGTGCCTGGCCAGTGCCTAGCCAGTGCCTGGCCAGTGCCTAGCCAGTGCCTGGCCAGTGCCTAGCCAGTGCCTGGCCAGTGCCTAGCCAGTGCCTAGCCAGTGCCTGGCCAGTGCCTAGCCAGTGCCTAGCCAGTGCCTAGCCAGTGCCTAGCCAGTGCCTAGCCAGTGCCTAGCCAGTGCCTAGCCAGTGCCTAGCCAGTGCCTAGCCAGTGCCTAGCCAGTGCCTAGCCAGTGCCTAGCCAGTGCCTAGCCAGTGCCTGGCCAGTGCCTAGCCAGTGCCTAGCCAGTGCCTAGCCAGTGCCTAGCCAGTGCCTGGCCAGTGCTTAACCAGTGCTTAACCAGTGCTTAACCAGTGCTTAACCAGTGCTTAACCAGTGCTTAACCAGTGCTTAACCAGTGCTTAACCAGTGCTTAACCAGTGCTTAACCAGTGCTTAACCAGTGCTTAACCAGTGCTTAACCAGTGCTTAGCCAGTGCTTAACCAGTGCTTAACCAGTGCTTAACCAGTGCTTAACCAGTGCTTAACCAGTGCTTAACCAGTGCTTAACCAGTGCCTAGCCAGTGCCTAGCCAGTGAATAGCCAGTGCCTAGCCAGTGCCTGGCCAGTGCCTAGCCAGTGCCTAGCCAGTGCCTGGCCAGTGCCTAGCCAGTGCCTGGCCAGTGCCTAGCCAGTGCCTGGCCAGTGCCTAGCCAGTGCCTGGCCAGTGCCTAGCCAGTGCCTAGCCAGTGCCTAGCCAGTGCCAAGCCAGTGCCTAACCAGTGCCAAGCCAGTGCCAAGCCAGTGCCAAGCCAGTGCCTAGCCAGTGCCTAGCCAGTGTCTAGCCAGTGCCTAGCCAGTGTCTAGCCAGTGCCTAGCCAGTGTCTATCCAGTGCCTAGCCAGTGTCTAGCCAGTGCCTAGCCAGTGCCTAGCCAGTGCTTAGCCAGTGCCTTGCCAGTGCCAAGCCAGTGCATAACCAGTGCCAAGCCAGTGCCAAGCCAGTGCCAAGCCATTGCCAAGCCAGTGCCAAGCCAGTGCCAAGCCAGTGCCAAGCCAGTGCCAAGCCAGTGCCTAGCCAGTGCCAAGCCAGTGCCTAGGCAGTACCTAGCCAGTGCCTAGCCAGTGCCTAGCTAGCGTCTAGCCTGTGTCTAGCCAGTGCCTAGCCAGTGCCTAGCCAGTGCCTAACCAGTGCCTAACCAGTGCCTAGCCATTGCCTGGCCAGTGCCTGGCCAGTGCCTAGCCCATGCCTAGCCAGTGCTTAGCCAGTGCCTTGCCAGTGCCAAGCCAGTGCCTTACCAGTGCCAAGCCAGTGCCAAGCCAGTGCCAAGCCAGTGCCTAGCCAGTGCCAAGCCAGTGCCTAGGCAGTACCTAGCCAGTGCCTAGCCAGTGCCTAGCCAGTGCCTAGCTAGTGTCTAGCCTGTGTCTAGCCAGTGCCTAGCCAGTGCCTAGCCAGTGCCTACCCAGTGCCTAACCAGTGCCTAGCCAGTGCCTGGCCAGTGCCTGACCAGTGCCTGGCCAGTGCCTTACCAGTGCCTGGCCAGTGCCTGACCAGTGCCTGGCCAGTGCCTGACCAGTGCCTGGCCAGTGCCTGACCAGTGCCTGGCCAGTGCCTGACCAGTGCCTGGCCAGTGCCTGACCAGTGCCTGGCCAGTGCCTAGCCAGTGCCTAGCCAGTGCCTAGCCAGTGCCTGGCCAGTGCCTGGCCAGTGCTTAACTAGTGCTTAACCAGTGCTTAACCAGTGCTTAACCAGTGCTTAACCAGTGCTTAACCAGTGCTTAACCAGTGCTTAACCAGTGCTTAACCAGTGCTTAACCAGTGCTTAACCAGTGCTTAACCAGTGCTTAACCAGTGCTTAACCAGTGCTTAACCAGTGCTTAACCAGTGCTTAACCAGTGCTTAACCAGTGCTTAACCAGTGCTTAACCAGTGCTTAACCAGTGCTTAACCAGTGCTTAACCAGTGCTTAACCAGTGCTTAACCAGTGCTTAACCAGTGCTTAACCAGTGTCTAGCCAGTGCCTAGCCAGTGTCTAGCCAGTGCCTAGCCAGTGTCTAGCCAGTGCCTAGCCAGTGTCTAGCCAGTGCCTAGCCAGTGTCTAGCCAGTGCCTAGCCAGTGTCTAGCCAGTGTCTAGCCAGTGCCTAGCCAGTGTCTAGCCAGTGCCTAGCCAGTGTCTAGCCAGTGCCTAGCCAGTGTCTAGCCAGTGCCTAGCCAGTGTCTAGCCAGTGACTAGCCAGTCCTTAGCCAGTGTCTAGCCAGTGCCTAGCCAGTGCCTAGCCAGTGTCTAGCCATTGCCTAGCCAGTGCTTAGCCAGTGCCTAGCCAGTGTCTAGCCAGTGTCTAGCAAGTGCCTAGCCAGTGCCTAGCCAGTGTCTAGCCAGTGCCTAGCCAGTGCCTAGCCAGTGCCTAGCCAGTGCCTAGCCAGTGCCTAGCCAGTGCCTAGCCAGTGCCTAGCCAGTGCCTAGCCAGTGCCTAACCAGTGCCTAGCCAGTGCCTAGCCAGTGCCTAGCCAGTGCCTAGCCAGTGCCTAGCCAGTGCCTAGCCAGTGCCTAGCCAGTGCCTAACCAGTGCTTAACCAGTGCTTAACCAGTGCTTAACCAGTGCTTAACCAGTGCTTAACCAGTGCTTAACCAGTGCTTAACCAGTGCTTAACCAGTGCTTAACCAGTGCTTAACCAGTGCTTAACCAGTGCTTAACCAGTGCTTAACCAGTGCTTAACCAGTGCTTAACCAGTGCTTAACCAGTGCTTAACCAGTGCTTAACCAGTGCTTAACCAGTGCTTAACCAGTGCTTAACCAGTGCCTAGCCAGTGCCTAGCCAGTGCCTAGCCAGTGCCTAGCCAGTGCCTAGCCAGTGCCTAGCCAGTGCCTGGCCAGTGCCTAGCCAGTGCCTGGCCAGTGCCTAGCCAGTGCCTGGCCAGTGCCTAGCCAGTGCCTGGCCAGTGCCTAGGCCAGTGCCTAGCCAGTGCCTAGCCAGTGCCTAGCCAGTGCCAAGCCAGTGCCTAACCAGTGCCAAGCCAGTGCCTAGCCAGTGCCTAGCCAGTGTCTAGCCAGTGCCTAGCCAGTGTCTAGCCAGTGCCTAGCCAGTGTCTAGCCAGTGCCTAGCCAGTGTCTAGCCAGTGCCTAGCCAGTGCCTAGCCAGTGCCTAGCCAGTGCCTAGCCAGTGCTTAGCCAGTGCCTTGCCAGTGCCAAGCCAGTGCATAACCAGTGCCAAGCCAGTGCCAAGCCAGTGCCAAGCCATTGCCAAGCCATTGCCAAGCCAGTGCCAAGCCAGTGCCAAGCCAGTGCCAAGCCAGTGCCTAGCCAGTGCCAAGCCAGTGCCTAGGCAGTACCTAGCCAGTGCCTAGCCAGTGCCTAGCTAGCGTCTAGCCTGTGTCTAGCCAGTGCCTAGCCAGTGCCTAGCCAGTGCCTAACCAGTGCCTAACCAGTGCCTAGCCATTGCCTGGCCAGTGCCTGGCCAGTGCCTAGCCCATGCCTAGCCAGTGCTTAGCCAGTGCCTTGCCAGTGCCAAGCCAGTGCCTTACCAGTGCCAAGCCAGTGCCAAGCCAGTGCCACGCCAGTGCCAAGCCAGTGCCTAGCCAGTGCCAAGCCAGTGCCTAGGCAGTACCTAGCCAGTGCCTAGCCAGTGCCTAGCCAGTGCCTAGCTAGTGTCTAGCCAGTGTCTAGCCAGTGCCTAGCCAGTGCCTAGCCAGTGCCTACCCAGTGCCTAACCAGTGCCTTGCCAGTGCCTGGCCAGTGCCTGACCAGTGCCTGGCCAGTGCCTTACCAGTGCCTGGCCAGTGCCTGACCAGTGCCTGGCCAGTGCCTGACCAGTGCCTGGCCAGTGCCTAGCCAGTGCCTAGCCAGTGCCTAGCCAGTGCCTGGCCAGTGCCTGGCCAGTGCCAAGCCAGTGCCTAGGCAGTGCCTAGCCAGTGCCTAGCCAGTGCCAAGCCAGTGCCTAACCAGTGCCAAGCCAGTGCCAAGCCAGTGCCAAGCCAGTGTCTAGCCAGTGCCTAGCCAGTGTCTAGCCAGTGCCTAGCCAGTGTCTATCCAGTGCCTAGCCAGTGTCTAGCCAGTGCCTAGCCAGTGCCTAGCCAGTGCCTAGCCAGTGCCTTGCCAGTGCCAAGCCAGTGCATAACCAGTGCCAAGCCAGTGCCAAGCCAGTGCCAAGCCATTGCCAAGCCAGTGCCAAGCCAGTGCCAAGCCAGTGCCAAGCCAGTGCCTAACCAGTGCCCAGTGCCTAGCCAGTGCCAAGCCAGTGCCTAGGCAGTACCTAGCCAGTGCCTAGCCAGTGCCTAGCTAGCGTCTAGCCTGTGTCTAGCCAGTGCCTAGCCAGTGCCTAGCCAGTGCCTAACCAGTGCCTAACCAGTGCCTAGCCATTGCCTGGCCAGTGCCTGGCCAGTGCCTAGCCCATGCCTAGCCAGTGCTTAGCCAGTGCCTTGCCAGTGCCAAGCCAGTGCATAACCAGTGCCAAGCCAGTGCCAAGCCAGTGCCAAGCCATTGCCAAGCCATTGCCAAGCCAGTGCCAAGCCAGTGCCAAGCCAGTGCCTAGCCAGTGCCTAGCCAGTGCCTAGCCAGTGCCTAGCCAGTGTCTAGCCAGTGCCTAGCCAGTGCCTAGCCAGTGCCTAACCAGTGCCTAACCAGTGCCTAGCCAGTGCCTGGCCAGTGCCTGGCCAGTGCCTGGCCAGTGCCTAGCCAGTGCCTAGCCAGTGCTTAGCCAGTGCCTTGCCAGTGCCAAGCCAGTGCCTTACCAGTGCCAAGCCAGTGCCAAGCCAGTGCCAAGCCAGTGCCAAGTGCCTAGCCCAAGCCAGTGCCTAGGCAGTGCCTAGCCAGTGCCTAGCCAGTGCCTAGCCAGTGCCTAGCCAGTGTCTAGCCAGTGCCTAGCCAGTGCCTAGCCAGTGCCTAGCCAGTGCCTAACCAGTGCCTAACCAGTGCCTAGCCATTGCCTGGCCAGTGCCTGGCCAGTGCCTGGCCAGTGCCTAGCCCATGCCTAGCCAGTGCTTAGCCAGTGCCTTGCCAGTGCCAAGCCAGTGCCTTACCAGTGCCAAGCCAGTGCCAAGCCAGTGCCAAGCCAGTGCCAAGCCAGTGCCTAGCCAGTGCCAAGCCAGTGCCTAGGCAGTACCTAGCCAGTGCCTAGCCAGTGCCTAGCCAGTGCCTAGCCAGTGTCTAGCCAGTGCCTAGCCAGTGCCTAGCCAGTGCCTAGCCAGTGCCTAGCCAGTGCCTAACCAGTGCCTAGCCAGTGCCTGGCCAGTGCCTGACCAGTGCCTGGCCAGTGCCTAACCAGTGCCTGGCCAGTGCCTGACCAGTGCCTGGCCAGTGCCTGACCAGTGCCTGGCCAGTGCCTGACCAGTGCCTGGCCAGTGCCTAGCCAGTGCCTAGCCAGTGCCTAGCCAGTGCCTGGCCAGTGCCTGGCCAGTGCCTAACCAGTGCCTAACCAGTGCTTAACCAGTGCCTAACCAGTGCCTAGCCAGTGCCTAACCAGTGCTTAACCAGTGCTTAACCAGTGCTTAACCAGTGCCTAAGCCAGTGCTTAACCAGTGCTTAACCAGTGCCTAGCCAGTGCCTAGCCAGTGCCTAGCCAGTGCCTAGCCAGTGCCTAGCCAGTGTCTAGCCAGTGCCTAGCCAGTGCCTAGCCAGTGCCTAGCCAGTGCCTAGCCAGTGCCTAGCCAGTGTCTAGCCAGTGCCTAGCCAGTGCCTAGCCAGTGTCTAGCCAGTGCCTAGCCAGTGCCTAGCCAGTGCCTAGCCAGTGCCTAGCCAGTGCCTAGCCAGTGCCTAGCCAGTGCCTAGCCAGTGCCTAGCCAGTGCCTAGCCAGTGCTTAGCCAGTGCCTAGCCAGTGCCTAGCCAGTGCCTAGCCAGTGCCTAGCCAGTGCCTAGCCAGTGCCTAGCCAGTGTCTAGCCAGTGCCTAGCCAGTGCCTAGCCAGTGCCTAGCCAGTGCCTAGCCAGTGCCTAGCCAGTGCCTAGCCAGTGCCTAGCCAGTGCCTAGCCAGTGCCTAGCCAGTGCCTAGCCAGTGCCTAGCCAGTGCCTAGCCAGTGCCTAGCCAGTGCCTAGCCAGTGCCTGGCCAGTGCCTAGCCAGTGCCTGGCCAGTGCCTAGCCAGTGCCTAGCCAGTGCCTAGCCAGTGCCTAGCCAGTGCCTAGCCAGTGCCTAGCCAGTGCCTAGCCAGTGCCTAACCAGTGCCTAGCCAGTGCCTAACCAGTGCCTAGCCAGTGCCTAGCCAGTGCCAAGCCAGTGCCTAGCCAGTGCCTAACCAGTGCCTAGCCAGTGCCTAGCCAGTGCCTAGGCAGTGCCTAGCCAGTGCCTAGCCAGTGCCTAGCCAGTGCCTAGCCAGTGCCTAGCCAGTGCCTAGCCAGTGCCTGGCCAGTGCCTGGCCAGTGCCTGACCAGTGCCTAGCCAGTGCCTAGCCAGTGCCTGGCCAGTGCCTGGCCAGTGCCTAGCCAGTGCCTAGCCAGTGCCTAGCCAGTGCCTGGCCAGTGCTTAACCAGTGCTTAACCAGTGCTTAACCAGTGCTTAACCAGTGCTTAACCAGTGCTTAACCAGTGCTTAACCAGTGCTTAACCAGTGCTTAACCAGTGCTTAACCAGTGCTTAACCAGTGCTTAACCAGTGCTTAACCAGTGCCTAGCCAGTGCCTAGCCAGTGAATAGCCAGTGCCTGGCCAGTGCCTAGCCAGTGCCTAGCCAGTGCCTAGCCAGTGCCTAGCCAGTGCCTAGCCAGTGCGTAGCCAGTGCCTAGCCAGTGCCTAGCCAGTGCCTAGCCAGTGCCTAGCCAGTGCCTAGCCAGTGCCTAGCCAGTGCCTAGCCAGTGCCTAGCCAGTGCCTAGCCAGTGCCTAGCCAGTGCCTAGCCAGTGCCTAGCCAGTGCCTAGCCAGTGCCTAGCCAGTGCCTAGCCAGTGCCTAGCCAGTGCCTAGCCAGTGCCTAGCCAGTGCCTAGCCAGTGCCTAGGACCAGTGCCTAGCCAGTGCCTAGCCAGTGCCTAGCCAGTGCCTAGCCAGTGCCTAGCCAGTGCCTAGCCAGTGCCTAGCCAGTGCCTAGCCAGTGCCTAGCCAGTGCCTAGCCAGTGCCAAGCCAGTGCCTAACCAGTGCCTAAGCCAGTGCCAAGCCAGTGCCAAGCCAGTGCCTAGCCAGTGCCTAGCCAGTGCCAAGCCAGTGCCTGGCCAGTGCCTAGCCAGTGCCTAGCCAGTGCCTAGCCAGTGCCTGGCCAGTGCCTAGCCAGTGCCTAGCCAGTGCCTAGCCAGTGCCTGGCCAGTGCCTAGCCAGTGCCTAGCCAGTGCCTAGCCAGTGCCTGGCCAGTGCCTAGCCAGTGCCTGGCCAGTGCCTAGCCAGTGCCTGGCCAGTGCCTAGCCAGTGCCTAGCCAGTGCCTAGCCAGTGCCTGGCCAGTGCCTAGCCAGTGCCTAGCCAGTGCCTAGCCAGTGCCAAGCCAGTGCCTAACCAGTGCCAAGCCAGTGCCAAGCCAGTGCCTAGCCAGTGTCTAGCCAGTGCCTAGCCAGTGTCTAGCCAGTGCCTAGCCAGTGTCTAGCCAGTGCCTAGCCAGTGTCTAGCCAGTGCCTAGCCAGTGCCTAGCCAGTGCCTAGCCAGTGCTTAGCCAGTGCCTTGCCAGTGCCAAACCAGTGCATAACCAGTGCCAAGCCAGTGCCAAGCCAGTGCCTAGCCAGTGCCAAGCCAGTGCCAAGCCAGTGCCAAGCCAGTGCCAAGCCAGTGCCTAGCCAGTGCCTAGCCAGTGCCTAGCCAGTGCCTAGGCAGTGCCTAGCCAGTGCCTAGCCAGTGCCTAGCCAGTGTCTAGCCAGTGCCTAGCCAGTGCCTAGCCAGTGCCTAGCCAGTGCCTAACCAGTGCCTAACCAGTGCCTAGCCAGTGCCTGGCCAGTGCCTGGCCAGTGCCTGGCCAGTGCCTAGCCAGTGCCTAGCCAGTGCTTAGCCAGTGCCTTGCCAGTGCCAAGCCAGTGCCTTACCAGTGCCAAGCCAGTGCCAAGCCAGTGCCAAGCCAGTGCCCAGTGCCTAGCCAGTGCCCAGTGCCTAGGCAGTGCCTAGCCAGTGCCTAGCCAGTGCCTAGCCAGTGCCTAGCCAGTGCCTAGCCAGTGCCTAGCCAGTGCCTAGCCAGTGCCTAGCCAGTGCCTAGCCAGTGCCTAACCAGTGCCTTGCCAGTGCCTGGCCAGTGCCTGACCAGTGCCTAGCCAGTGCCTTACCAGTGCCTGGCCAGTGCCTGACCAGTGCCTGGCCAGTGCCTGACCAGTGCCTAGCCAGTGCCTAACCAGTGCCTGGCCAGTGCCTAGCCAGTGCCTAGCCAGTGCCTAGCCAGTGCCTAGCTAGCGTCTAGCCTGTGTCTAGCCAGTGCCTAGCCAGTGCCTAGCCAGTGCCTAACCAGTGCCTAACCAGTGCCTAGCCAGTGCCTGGCCAGTGCCTGGCCAGTGCCTGGCCAGTGCCTAGCCAGTGCCTAGCCAGTGCCTAGCCAGTGCTTAGCCAGTGCCTTGCCAGTGCCAAGCCAGTGCCTTACCAGTGCCAAGCCAGTGCCAAGCCAGTGCCAAGCCAGTGCCAAGCCAGTGCCAAGCCAGTGCCTAGCCAGTGCCAAGCCAGTGCCTAGGCAGTGCCTAGCCAGTGCCTAGCCAGTGCCTAGCCAGTGCCTAGCTAGTGTCTAGCCAGTGTCTAGCCAGTGCCTAGCCAGTGCCTTGCCAGTGCCAAGCCAGTGCCTTACCAGTGCCAAGCCAGTGCCAAGCCAGTGCCTAGCCAGTGCCAAGCCAGTGCCTAGCCAGTGCCTAGCCAGTGCCTAGCCAGTGCCTAGCCAGTGCCTAGCCAGTGCCTAGCCAGTGCCTAGCCTAGTGTCTAGCCTGTGTCTAGCCAGTGCCTAGCCAGTGCCTAGCCAGTGCCTAGCCAGTGCCTAACCAGTGCCTAGCCAGTGCCTGGCCAGTGCCTGACCAGTGCCTGGCCAGTGCCTTACCAGTGCCTGGCCAGTGCCTGACCAGTGCCTGGCCAGTGCCTGACCAGTGCCTGGCCAGTGCCTGACCAGTGCCTGGCCAGTGCCTAGCCAGTGCCTAGCCAGTGCCTAGCCAGTGCCTGGCCAGTGCCTGGCCAGTGCTTAACTAGTGCTTAACCAGTGCTTAACCAGTGCTTAACCAGTGCTTAACCAGTGCTTAACCAGTGCTTAACCAGTGCTTAACCAGTGCTTAACCAGTGCTTAACCAGTGCTTAACCAGTGCTTAACCAGTGCTTAACCAGTGCTTAACCAGTGCTTAACCAGTGCTTAACCAGTGCTTAACCAGTGCTTAACCAGTGTCTAGCCAGTGTCTAGCCAGTGCCTAGCCAGTGTCTAGCCAGTGCCTAGCCAGTGTCTAGCCAGTGCCTAGCCAGTGTCTAGCCAGTGCCTAGCCAGTGTCTAGCCAGTGCCTAGCCAGTGTCTAGCCAGTGTCTAGCCAGTGCCTAGCCAGTGTCTAGCCAGTGCCTAGCCAGTGCCTAGCCAGTGCCTAGCCAGTGCCTAGCCAGTGCCTAGCCAGTGTCTAGCCAGTGTCTAGCCAGTGTCTAGCCAGTGCCTAGCCAGTGTCTAGCCAGTGTCTAGCCAGTGCTTAACCAGTGCTTAACCAGTGCTTAACCAGTGCTTAACCAGTGCTTAACCAGTGCTTAACCAGTGCTTAACCAGTGCTTAACCAGTGCTTAACCAGTGCTTAACCAGTGCTTAACCAGTGCTTAACCAGTGCTTAACCAGTGCTTAACCAGTGCTTAACCAGTGTCTAGCCAGTGTCTAGCCAGTGCCTAGCCAGTGTCTAGCCAGTGCCTAGCCAGTGTCTAGCCAGTGCCTAGCCAGTGTCTAGCCAGTGTCTAGCCAGTGTCTAGCCAGTGCCTAGCCAGTGTCTAGCCAGTGCCTAGCCGGTGCCTAGCCAGTGCCTAGCCAGTGTCTAGCCAGTGCCTAGCCAGTGCCTAGCCAGTGCCTAGCCAGTGCCTAGCCAGTGCCTAGCCAGTGCCTAGCCAGTGCCTAGCCAGTGCCTTGCCAGTGCCTAGCCAGTGCCTAGCCAGTGCCTAGCCAGTGCCTAGCCAGTGCTTAGCCAGTGCCTTGCCAGTGCTTAGCCAGTGCCTTGCCAGTGCCAAGCCAGTGCCTAACCAGTGCCAAGCCAGTGCCAAGCCAGTGCCTAGCCAGTGCCAAGCCAGTGCCAAGCCAGTGCCTAGCCAGTGCCAAGCCAGTGCCTAGGCAGTACCTAGCCAGTGCCTAGCCAGTGCCTAGCTAGTGTCTAGCCTGTGTCTAGCCAGTGCCTAGCCAGTGCCTGGCCAGTGCCTAGCCAGTGCCTAGCCAGTGCCTAGCCAGTGCCTAGCCAGTGCCTGGCCAGTGCCTGGCCAGTGCTTAACCAGTGCTTAACCAGTGCTTAACCAGTGCTTAACCAGTGCTTAACTAGTGCTTAACCAGTGCTTAACCAGTGCTTAACCAGTGCTTAACCAGTGCTTAACCAGTGCTTAACCAGTGCTTAACCAGTGCTTAACCAGTGCTTAACCAGTGCCTAGCCAGTGCCTAGCCAGTGAATAGCCAGTGCCTGGCCAGTGCCTAGCCAGTGCCTAGCCAGTGCCTAGCCAGTGACTAGCCAGTGCCTAGCCAGTGCCTAGCCAGTGCCTAGCCAGTGCCTAGCCAGTGCCTGGCCAGTGCCTAGCCAGTGCCTGGCCAGTGCCTAGCCAGTGCCTGGCCAGTGCCTAGCCTGGCCAGTGCCTAGCCAGTGCCAGGCCAGTGCCTAGCCAGTGCCTGGCCAGTGCCTAGCCAGTGCCTAGCCAGTGCCTAGCCAGTGCCTAGCCAGTGCCTAGCCAGTGCCTAGCCAGTGCCTAGCCAGTGCCTAGCCAGTGCCTAGCCAGTGCCTAGCCAGTGCCTAGCCAGTGCCAGTGCCTAGCCAGTGCCTAGCCAGTGCCTAGCCAGTGCCTAGCCAGTGCCTAGCCAGTGCCTAGCCAGTGCCTAGCCAGTGCCTAGCCAGTGCCTAGCCAGTGCCTAGCCAGTGCCTAGCCAGTGCCTAGCCAGTGCCTAGCCAGTGCCAAGCCAGTGCCTAACCAGTGCCAAGCCAGTGCCTAGCCAGTGCCAAGCCATTGCCAAGCCAGTGCCTAGCCAGTGCCAAGCCAGTGCCAAGCCAGTGCCAAGCCAGTGCCTAGCCAGTGCCAAGCCAGTGCCTAGGCAGTACCTAGCCAGTGCCTAGCCAGTGCCTAGCTAGTGTCTAGCCTGTGTCTAGCCAGTGCCTAGCCAGTGCCTAGCCAGTGCCTAACCAGTGCCTAACCAGTGCCTAGCCAGTGCCTGGCCAGTGCCTAACCAGTGCCTAACCAGTGCCTAGCCAGTGCCTGGCCAGTGCCTGGCCAGTGCCTGGCCAGTGCCTAGCCAGTGCCCAGCCAGTGCCTGGCCAGTGCCTGACCAGTGCCTAGCCAGTGCCTTGCCAGTGCCTAGCCAGTGCCTAGCCAGTGCCTAGCCAGTGCCTGGCCAGTGCTTAACCAGTGCTTAACCAGTGCTTAACCAGTGCTTAACCAGTGCTTAACCAGTGCTTAACCAGTGTTTAACCAGTGCTTAACCAGTGCTTAACCAGTGCTTAACCAGTGCTTAACCAGTGCTTAGCCAGTGCTTAACCAGTGCTTAACCAGTGCTTAACCAGTGCTTAGCCAGTGCTTAACCAGTGCTTAACCAGTGCTTAACCAGTGCTTAACCAGTGCTTAACCAGTGCTTAACCAGTGCTTAACCAGTGCTTAACAAGTGCTTAACCAGTGCTTAACCAGTGCTTAACCAGTGCTTAACCAGTGCTTAACCAGTGCTTAACCAGTGCTTAACCAGTGCTTAACCAGTGCCTAGCCAGTGCCTAGCCAGTGAATAGCCAGTGCCTGGCCAGTGCCTAGCCAGTGCCTAGCTAGTGCCTAGCCAGTGAATAGCCAGTGCCTAGCCAGTGCCTGGCCAGTGCCTAGCCAGTGCCTGGCCAGTGCCTAGCCAGTGCCTGGCCAGTGCCTAGCCAGTGCCTGGCCAGTGCCTAGCCAGTGCCTGGCCAGTGCCTAGCCAGTGCCTGGCCAGTGCCTAGCCAGTGCCTGGCCAGTGCCTAGCCAGTGCCTGGCCAGTGCCTGGCCAGTGCCTGGCCAGTGCCTAGCCAGTGCCTGGCCAGTGCCTAGCCAGTGCCTGGCCAGTGCCTAGCCAGTGCCTGGCCAGTGCCTAGCCAGTGCCTGGCCAGTGCCTAGTCAGTGCCTGGCCAGTGCCTAGCCAGTGCCTAGCCAGTGCCTAGCCAGTGCCTAGCCAGTGCCTAGCCAGTGCCTAGCCAGTGCCTAGCCAGTGCCTAGCCAGTGCCTGGCCAGTGCCTAGCCAGTGCCTAGCCAGTGCCTGGCCAGTGCTTAACCAGTGCTTAACCAGTGCTTAACCAGTGCTTATCCAGTGCTTAACCAGTGCTTAACCAGTGCTTAACCAGTGCTTAACCAGTGCTTAACCAGTGCTTAACCAGTGCTTAACCAGTGCTTAACCAGTGCTTAACCAGTGCTTAACCAGTGCTTAGCCAGTGCTTAACCAGTGCTTAACCAGTGCTTAACCAGTGCTTAACCAGTGCTTAACCAGTGCTTAACCAGTGCTTAACCAGTGCTTAACCAGTGCTTAACCAGTGCTCAACCAGTGCTTACCAGTGCTTCACCAGTGCTTAACCAGTGCTTAACCAGTGCTTAACCAGTGCCTAGCCAGTGCCTAGCCAGTGAATAGCCAGTGCCTGGCCAGTGCCTGGCCAGTGCCTAGCCAGTGCCTAGCTAGTGCCTAGCCAGTGAATAGCCAGTGAATAGCCAGTGCCTAGCCAGTGTCTAGCCAGTGCCTAGCCAGTGCCTAGCCAGTGCCTAGCCAGTGCCTAGCCAGTGCCTAGCCAGTGCCTAGCCAGTGCCTAACCAGTGCCCAAACAGTGCCTAGCCAGTGCCTAGCCAGTGCCTAACCAGTGCCTAGCCAGTGCTTAGCCAGTGCCTAACCAGTGTCTAGCCAGTGCCCAACCAGTGTCTAGGCTGTGCCTAGCCAGTGTCTAGCCAGTGCCTAACCAGTGCCTAACCAGTGCCTAACCAGTGCCTAGCCAGTGCCTAGCCAGTGCCTAGCCAGTGCCTAGCCAGTGCCTAGCCAGTGCCTAGCCAGTGCCTAACCAGTGCCTAGCCAGTGCCCAACCAGTGCCCAACCAGTGCCCAACCAGTGCCTAGCCAGTGCCCAGCCACTGCCTAGCAGATGCCTAGCTAGTGCCTAGCCAGTGCCTAGCCAGTGCCTAGCCAGTGCCTAGCCAGTGCATAGCCAGTGCCTAGCCAGTGCATAGCCAGTGCCTAGCCAGTGCCTAGCCAGTGCCTAGCCAGTGCCTAGCCAGTGCCTAGCCAGTGCCTAGCCAGTGCCTAGCCAGTGCCTAGCCAGTGCCTAGCCAGTGCCTTGCCAGTGCCTAGCCAGTGCCTTGCCAGTGCCTAGCCAGTGTCTAGCCAGTGCCTAGCCAGTGCCTAGCCAGTGCCTAGCCAGTGCCTAGCCAGTGCCTAGCCAGTGCCCCAGCCTAGCCAGTGCCTAGCCAGTGCCTAGCCAGTGCCCAGCCAGTGCCTAGCCAGTGCCTAGCCAGTGCCTAGCCAGTGCCTAGCCAGTGCCTAGCCAGTGCCTAGCCAGTGCCTAGCCAGTGCCTAGCCAGTGCCTAGCCAGTGCCTAGCCAGTGCCTAGCCAGTGCCTAGCCAGTGCCTAGCCAGTGCCTAGCCAGTGCCTAGCCAGTGCCTAGCCAGTGCCTAGCCAGTGCCTAGCCAGTGCCTGCAGCCAGTGCCTAGCCAGTGCCTAGCCAGTGCCTAGCCAGTGCCTAACCAGTGCCTAACCAGTGCCTAACCAGTGCTTAACCAGTGCCTAGCCAGTGCCTTACCAGTGCCTAACCAGTGCCTAACCAGTGCCTAACCAGTGCCTAGCCAGTGCCTAACCAGTGCCTAACCAGTGCCTAGCCAGTGCCTAGCCAGTGCCTAACCAGTGCCTAACCAGTGCTTAACCAGTGCCTAACCAGTGCTTAACCAGTGCCTAACCAGTGCCTAACCAGTGCTTAACCAGTGCCTAACCAGTGCCTAACCAGTGCCTAACCAGTGCCTAACCAGTGCTTAACCAGTGCTTAACCAGTGCTTAACCAGTGCCTAGCCAGTGCCTAGCCAGTGACTAGCCAGTGCCTGGCCAGTGCCTAGCCAGTGCCTAGCCAGTGCCTAGCCAGTGCCTAGCCAGTGCCTAGCCAGTGCCTAGCCAGTGCCTAGCCAGTGCCTGGCCAGTGCCTAGCCAGTGCCTGGCCAGTGCCTAGCCAGTGCCTAGCCAGTGCCTAGCCAGTGCCTAGCCAGTGCCTAGCCAGTGCCTGGCCAGTGCCTAGCCAGTGCCTGGCCAGTGCCTAGCCAGTGCCTAGCCAGTGCCTAGCCAGTGCCTGGCCAGTGCCTAGCCAGTGCCTAGCCAGTGCCTAGCCAGTGCCTGGCCAGTGCCTAGCCAGTGCCTGGCCAGTGCCTAGCCAGTGCCTGGCCAGTGCCTAGCCAGTGCCTGGCCTAGCCAGTGCCTGGCCAGTGCCTAGCCAGTGCCTAGCCAGTGCCTAGCCAGTGCCTAGCCAGTGCCTAGCCAGTGCCTAGCCAGTGCCTAGCCAGTGCCTAGCCAGTGCCTAGCCAGTGCCTAGCCAGTGCCTAGCCAGTGCCTAGCCAGTGCCTGGCCAGTGCTTAACCAGTGCTTAACCAGTGCTTAACCAGTGCTTATCCAGTGCTTAACCAGTGCTTAACCAGTGCTTAACCAGTGCCTAACCAGTGCTTAACCAGTGCCTAACCAGTGCTTAACCAGTGCTTAACCAGTGCTTAACCAGTGCTTAACCAGTGCTTAACCAGTGCTTAGCCAGTGCTTAACCAGTGCTTAACCAGTGCTTAACCAGTGCTTAACCAGTGCTTAACCAGTGCTTAACCAGTGCTCAACCAGTGCTTAGCCAGTGCTTCACCAGTGCTTAACCAGTGCTTAACCAGTGCTTAACCAGTGCCTAGCCAGTGCCTAGCCAGTGCCTAGCCAGTGCCTAGCCAGTGCCTAGCCAGTGCCTAGCCAGTGCCTAGCCAGTGCCTAGCCAGTGACTAGCCAGTGCCTAGCCAGTGCCTAGCCAGTGCCTAGCCAGTGCCTAGCCAGTGCCTAGCCAGTGCCTAGCCAGTGCCTAGCCAGTGCCTAGCCAGTGCCTAGCCAGTGCCTAGCCAGTGCCTAGCCAGTGCCTAGCCAGTGCCTAACCAGTGCCCAACCAGTGCCTAGCCAGTGCCTAGCCAGTGCCTAACCAGTGCCTAGCCAGTGCTTAGCCAGTGCCTAACCAGTGTCTAGCCAGTGCCCAACCAGTGTCTAGGCTGTGCCTAGCCAGTGTCTAGCCAGTGCCTAACCAGTGCCTAACCAGTGCCTAACCAGTGCCTAGCCAGTGCCTAGCCAGTGCCTAGCCAGTGCCTAGCCAGTGCCTAGCCAGTGCCTAGCCAGTGCCTAGCCAGTGCCTAGTGCCTAACCAGTGCCTAGCCAGTGCCCAACCAGTGCCCAACCAGTGCCCAACCAGTGCCTAGCCAGTGCCCAGCCACTGCCTAGCCAGATGCCTAGCCAGTGCCTAGCCAGTGCCTAGCCTAGCCAGTGCCTAGCCAGTGCCCAAGGCCAGTGCAAGCCAGTGCCTAGCCAGTGCCTAGCCAGTGCCTAGCCAGTGCACTAAGTGCCTAGCCAGTGCCTAGCCAGTGCCTACTAGTGCCTAGCCAGTGCCTAGCCACAGTGCCCATGCCAGTGCCTAGCCAGTGCCTAGCCAGTGCCTAGCCAGTGCCTAGCCAGTGCCTAGCCAGCCAGTGCCTAGCCAGTGCCTAGCCAGTGCCTAGCCAGTGCCTAGCCAGTGCCTAGCCAGTGCCTAGCCAGTGCCTAGCCAGTGCCTAGCCAGTGCCTAGCCAGTGCCTAGCCAGTGCCTAGCCAGTGCCTAGCCAGTGCCTAGCCAGTGCCTAGCCAGTGCCTAGCCAGTGCCTAGCGAGTGCCTAGCGAGTGCATAGCTCGTGCCTAGCCAGTGCCTAGCCAGTGCCTAGCCAGTGCCTAGCCAGTGCCTAGCCAGTGCCTAGCCAGTGCCTAGCCAGTGCCTAGCCAGTGCCTAGCCAGTGCCTAGCCAGTGCCTAGCCAGTGCCTAGCCAGTGCCTAGCCAGTGCCTAGCCAGTGCCTAGCCAGTGCCTAGCCAGTGCCTAGCCAGTGCCTAGCCAGTGCCTAGCCAGTGCCTAGCCAGTGCCTAGCCAGTGCCTAGCCAGTGCCTAGCCAGTGCCTAGCCAGTGCCTAGCCAGTGCCTAGCCAGTGCCTAGCCAGTGCCTAGCCAGTGCCTAGCCAGTGCCTAGCCAGTGCCTAGCCAGTGCCTAGCCAGTGCCTAGCCAGTGCCTAACCAGTGCCTAGCCAGTGCCTAACCAGTGCCTGGCCAGTGCCTGACCAGTGCCTAGCCAGTGCCTAACCAGTGCCTGGCCAGTGCCTAGCCAGTGCCTAGCCAGTGCCTAGCCAGTGCCTGGCCAGTGCTTAACCAGTGCTTAACCAGTGCTTAACCAGTGCTTAACCAGTGCTTAACCAGTGCTTAACCAGTGCTTAACCAGTGCTTAACCAGTGCTTAACCAGTGCTTAACCAGTGCTTAACCAGTGCTTAACCAGTGCTTAACCAGTGCTTAACCAGTGCTTAACCAGTGCCTAACCAGTGCTTAACCAGTGCTTAACCAGTGCCTAGCCAGTGCCTAGCCAGTGCCTAGCCAGTGTCTAGCCAGTGCCTAGCCAGTGCCTAGCCAGTGCCTAGCCAGTGCCTAGCCAGTGCCTAGCCAGTGTCTAGCCAGTGCCTAGCCAGTGCCTAGCCAGTGCCTAGCCAGTGCCTAGCCAGTGCCTAGCCAGTGCCTAGCCAGTGCCTAGCCAGTGCCTAGCCAGTGCCTAGCCAGTGCCTAGCCAGTGCCTAGCCAGTGCCTAGCCAGTGCCTAGCCAGTGTCTAGCCAGTGCCTAGCCAGTGCCTAGCCAGTGCCTAGCCAGTGCCTAGCCAGTGTCCTAGCCAGTGCCTAGCCAGTGTCTAGCCAGTGCCTAGCCAGTGCCTAGCCAGTGCCTAGCCAGTGCCTAGCCAGTGCCTAGCCAGTGCCTAGCCAGTGCCTAGCCAGTGTCTAGCCAGTGCCTAGCCAGTGCCTAGCCAGTGCCTAGCCAGTGCCTAGCCAGTGCCTAGCCAGTGCCTAGCCAGTGCCTAGCCAGTGCCTAGCCAGTGCCTAGCCAGTGCCTAGCCAGTGCCTAGCCAGTGCCTAGCCAGTGCCTAGCCAGTGCCTAGCCAGTGCCTAGCCAGTGCCTAGCCAGTGCTTAGCCAGTGCCTTGCCAGTGCTTAGCCAGTGCCTTGCCAGTGCCAAGCCAGTGCCTAACCAGTGCCAAGCCAGTGCCAAGCCAGTGCCAAGCCAGTGCCAAGCCAGTGCCTGGCCAGTGCCTGGCCAGTGCTTAACCAGTGCTTAACCAGTGCTTAACAAGTGCTTAACCAGTGCTTAACCAGTGCTTAACCAGTGCCTAGCCAGTGCCTAGCCAGTGCCTAGCCAGTGCCTAGCCAGTGCCTAGCCAGTGTCTAGCCAGTGCCTAGCCAGTGCCTAGCCAGTGCCTAGCCAGTGTCTAGCCAGTGTCTAGCCAGTGCCTAGCCAGTGCCTAGCCAGTGTCTAGCCAGTGCCTAGCCAGTGCCTAGCCAGTGCCTAGCCAGTGTCTAGCCAGGGCCTAGACAGTGCCTAGCCAGTGCCTAGCCAGTGCCTAGCCAGTGCCTTGCCAGTGCTTAGCCAGTGCCTTGCCAGTGCTTAGCCAGTGCCGTGCCAGTGCCAAGCCAGTGCCTAACCAGTGCCAAGCCAGTGCCAAGACAGTGCCAAGCCAGTGCCAAGCCAGTGCCTGGCCAGTGCCTGGCCAGTGCTTAACCAGTGCTTAACCAGTGCTTAACAAGTGCTTAACCAGTGCTTAACCAGTGCTTAACCAGTGCCTAGCCAGTGCCTAGCCAGTGCCTAGCCAGTGCCTAGCCAGTGCCTAGCCAGTGTCTAGCCAGTGCCTAGCCAGTGTCTAGCCAGTGCCTAGCCAGTGCCTAGCCAGTGTCTAGCCAGTGTCTAGCCAGTGTCTAGCCAGTGCCTAGCCAGTGTCTAGCCAGTGCCTAGCCAGTGTCTAGCCAGTGCCTAGCCAGTGCCTAGCCAGTGCCTAGCCAGTGCCTAGCCAGTGCCTAGCCAGTGTCTAGCCAGTGCCTAGCCAGTGTCTAGCCAGTGTCTAGCCAGTGCCTAGCCAGTGCCTAGCCAGTGCCTAGCCAGTGCCTCGCCAGTGCCTAGCCAGTGCCTAACCAGTGCCTAGCCACTGCTTAGCAGATGCCTAGCTTGTGCCTAGCCAGTGCCTAGCTAGTGCCTAGCCAGTACCTAGCCAGTGCCTAGCCAGTGCCTAGCCAGTGCCTAGCCAGTGCATAGCCAGTGCATAGCCAGTGTCTAGCCAGTGCCTAGCCAGTGTCTAGCCAGTGTCTAGCCAGTGTCTAGCCAGTGTCTAGCCAGTGAATAGCCAGTGAATAGCCAGTGCCTAGCCAGTGTCTAGCCAGTGCCTAGCAAGTGTCTAGCCAGTGCCTAGCCAGTGCCTAGCCAGTGCCTAGCCAGTGCCTAGCCAGTGCCTAACCAGTGCCTAGCCAGTGCCTAGCCAGTGCCTAGCTAGTGTCTAGCCTGTGTCTAGCCAGTGCCTAGCCAGTGCCTAGCCAGTGCCTAGCCAGTGCCTAGCCAGTGCCTAGGCAGTACCTAGCCAGTGCCTAGCCAGTGCCTAGCTAGTGTCTAGCCTGTGTCTAGCCAGTGCCTAGCCAGTGCCTGGCCAGTGCCTGGCCAGTGCCTGGCCAGTGCTTGGCCAGTGCTTAGCCAGTGCCTAGCCAGTGCCTGCCCAGTGCCTGGCCAGTGCCTAGCCAGTGCCTAGCCAGTGCCTAGCCAGTGCCTGGCCAGTGCTTAACCAGTGCTTAACCAGTGCTTAACCAGTGCTTAACCAGTGCTTAACCAGTGCTTAACCAGTGCTTAACCAGTGCTTAACCAGTGCTTAACCAGTGCTTAACCAGTGCTTAACCAGTGCTTAACCAGTGCTTAACCAGTGCTTAACCAGTGCTTAACCAGTGCTTAACCAGTGTCTAGCCAGTGCCTAGACAGTGCCTAGACAGTGCCTAGCCAGTGCCTAGCCAGTGCCTAGCCAGTGCCTAGCCAGTGCCTAGCCAGTGCCTAGCCAGTGCCTAGCCAGTGCCTAGCCAGTGCCTAGCCAGTGCCTAGCCAGTGCCTAGCCAGTGCCTAGCCAGTGCCTAGCCAGTGCCTAGCCAGTGCCTAGCCAGTGCCTGGCCAGTGCCTGACCAGTGCCTGGCCAGTGCCTGGCCAGTGCCTGACCAGTGCCTGGCCAGTGCCTAGCCAGTGCCTAGCCAGTGCCTAGCCAGTGCCTGGCCAGTGCCTGGCCAGTGCTTAACCAGTGCTTAACCAGTGCTTAACCAGTGCTTAACCAGTGCTTAACCAGTGCTTAACCAGTGCTTAACCAGTGCTTAACCAGTGCTTAACCAGTGCTTAACCAGTGCTTAACCAGTGCTTAACCAGTGCTTAACCAGTGCTTAACCAGTGCTTAACCAGTGCTTAACCAGTGCTTAACCAGTGCTTAACCAGTGCTTAACCAGTGCTTAACCAGTGTCTAGCCAGTGTCTAGCCAGTGCCTAGCCAGTGTCTAGCCAGTGCCTAGCCAGTGTCTAGCCAGTGGCTAGCCAGTGTCTAGCCAGTGCCTAGCCAGTGTCTAGCCAGTGCCTAGCCAGTGTCTAGCCAGTCCCTAGCCAGTGTCTAGCCAGTGTCTAGCCAGTCCCTAGCCAGTGTCTAGCCAGTGCCTAGCCAGTGCCTAGCCAGTGTCTAGCCAGTGCCTAGCCAGTGCTTAGCCAGTGCCTAGCCAGTGTCTAGCCAGTGCCTAGCCAGTGCCTAGCCAGTGCCTAGCCAGTGCCTAGCCAGTGCTTAGCCAGTGCCTTGCCAGTGCTTAGCCAGTGCCTTGCCAGTGCCAAGCCAGTGCCTAACCAGTGCCAAGCCAGTGCCAAGCCAGTGCCAAGCCAGTGCCTAGCCAGTGCCAAGCCAGTGCCTAGCCAGTGCCAAGCCAGTGCCTAGGCAGTACCTAGCCAGTGCCTAGCCAGTGCCTAGCTAGTGTCTAGCCTGTGTCTAGCCAGTGCCTAGCCAGTGCCTGGCCAGTGCCTGGCCAGTGCCTGGCCAGTGCCTGGCCAGTGCCTAGCCAGTGCCTGGCCAGTGCTTAGCCAGTGCCTAGCCAGTGCCTGGCCAGTGCCTGGCCAGTGCCTAGCCAGTGCCTAGCCAGTGCCTAGCCAGTGCCTGGCCAGTGCTTAACCAGTGCTTAACCAGTGCTTAACCAGTGCTTAACCAGTGCTTAACCAGTGCTTAACCAGTGCTTAACCAGTGCTTAACCAGTGCTTAACCAGTGCTTAACCTGTGCTTAACCAGTGCTTAACCAGTGCTTAACCAGTGCCTAGCCAGTGCTTAGCCAGTGAATAGCCAGTGCCTGGCCAGTGCCTAGCCAGTGCCTAGCTAGTGCCTAGCCAGTGAATAGCCAGTGCCTAGCCAGTGCCTGGCCAGTGCCTAGCCAGTGCCTAGCTAGTGCCTAGCCAGTGAATAGCCAGTGCCTAGCCAGTGCCTGGCCAGTGCCTAGCCAGTGCCTAGCCAGTGCCTGGCCAGTGCCTAGCCAGTGCCTGGCCAGTGCCTAGCCAGTGCCTGGCCAGTGCCTAGCCAGTGCCTGGCCAGTGCCTAGCCAGTGCCTGGCCAGTGCCTAGCCAGTGCCAGGCCAGTGCCTAGCCAGTGCCTGGACAGTGCCTAGCCAGTGCCTAGTCAGTGCCTAGCCAGTGCCTAGCCAGTGCCTGGCCAGTGCCTAGCCAGTGCCTAGCCAGTGCCTAGCCAGTGCCTGGCCAGTGCCTAGCCAGTGCCTAGCCAGTGCCTAGCCAGTGCCTAGCCAGTGCCTAGCCAGTGCCTAGCCAGTGCCTAGCCAGTGCCTAGCCAGTGCCTAGCCAGTGCCTAGCCAGTGCCTAGCCAGTGCCTAGCCAGTGCCTAGCCAGTGCCTAGCCAGTGCCTAGCCAGTGCCTAGCCAGTGCCTAGCCAGTGCCTAGCCAGTGCCTAGCCAGTGCCTAGCCAGTGCCTAGCCAGTGCCAAGCGAGTGCCTAACCAGTGCCAAGCCAGTGCCAAGCCAGTGCCAAGCCATTGCCAAGCCAGTGCCAAGCCAGTGCCAAGCCAGTGCCAAGCCAGTGCCAAGCCAGTGCCTAGCCAGTGCCAAGCCAGTGCCTAGGCAGTACCTAGCCAGTGCCTAGCCAGTGCCTAGCTAGTGTCTAGCCTGTGTCTAGCCAGTGCCTAACCAGTGCTTAAAAAGTGCTTAACCAGTGCTTAACAAGTGCTTAACCAGTGCTTAACCAGTGCTTAACCAGTGCTTAACCAGTGCTTAACCAGTGCTTAACCAGTGCTTAACCAGTGCCTAGCCAGTGCCTAGCCAGTGAATAGCCAGTGCCTGGCCAGTGCCTAGCCAGTGCCTAGCTAGTGCCTAGCCAGTGAATAGCCAGTGCCTAGCCAGTGCCTGGCCAGTGCCTAGCCAGTGCCTGGCCAGTGCCTAGCCAGTGCCTAGCCAGTGCCTGGCCAGTGCCTAGCCAGTGCCTGGCCAGTGCCTAGCCAGTGCCTGGCCAGTGCCTAGCCAGTGCCTGGCCAGTGCCTAGCCAGTGCCTGGCCAGTGCCTAGCCAGTGCCTGGCCAGTGCCTAGCCAGTGCCTGGCCAGTGCCTGGCCAGTGCCTAGCCAGTGCCTGGCCAGTGCCTAGCCAGTGCCTGGCCAGTGCCTAGCTAGTGCCTGGCCAGTGCCTAGCCAGTGCCTAGCCAGTGCCTAGCCTGTGCCTAGCCAGTGCTTAGCCAGTGCCTAGCCAGTGCCTAGCCAGTGCCTAGCCAGTGCCTAGCCAGTGCCTGGCCAGTGCCTAGCCAGTGCCTAGCCAGTGCCTGGCCAGTGCTTAACCAGTGCTTAACCAGTGCTTAACCAGTGCTTATCCAGTGCTTAACCAGTGCTTAACCAGTGCTTAACCAGTGCTTAACCAGTGCTTAACCAGTGCTTAACCAGTGCTTAACCAGTGCTTAACCAGTGCTTAACCAATGCTTAACCAGTGCTTAGCCAGTGCTTAACCAGTGCTTAACCAGTGCTTAACCAGTGCTTAACCAGTGCTTAACCAGTGCTTAACCAGTGCTTAACCAGTGCTTAACCAGTGCTCAACCAGTGCTTACCAGTGCTTCACCAGTGCTTAACCAGTGCTTAACCAGTGCTTAACCAGTGCCTAGCCAGTGCCTAGCTAGTGAATAGCCAGTGCCTGGCCAGTGCCTGGCCAGTGCCTAGCCAGTGCCTAGCTAGTGCCTAGCCAGTGAATAGCCAGTGAATAGCCAGTGCCTAGCCAGTGTCTAGCCAGTGCCTAGCCAGTGCCTAGCCAGTGCCTAACCAGTGCCTAGCCAGTGCCTAGCCAGTGCCTAGCCAGTGCCTAGCCAGTGCCTAACCAGTGCCCAAACAGTGCCTAGCCAGTGCCTAGCCAGTGCCTAACCAGTGCCTAGCCAGTGCTTAGCCAGTGCCTAACCAGTGTCTAGCCAGTGCCCAACCAGTGTCTAGGCTGTGCCTAGCCAGTGTCTAGCCAGTGCCTAACCAGTGCCTAACCAGTGCCTAACCAGTGCCTAGCCAGTGCCTAGCCAGTGCCTAGCCAGTGCCTAGCCAGTGCCTAGCCAGTGCCTAGCCAGTGCCTAGCCAGTGCCTAGCCAGTGCCTAGCCAGTGCCTAACCAGTGCCTAGCCAGTGCCCAACCAGTGCCCAACCAGTGCCCAACCAGTGCCTAGCCAGTGCCCAGCCACTGCCCAGCAGATGCCTAGCTAGTG
>JAECXB010000401.1:0-49035 GCA_018151435.1 Zaprionus africanus | reverse complement strand
GTCTGGTCGGTCTGGACGGTCTGGTCGGTCTGGTCGGTCTGGTCGGTTTTTGTTCGTCACCTGGTCTGGTCGGTCTGGTCGGTCTGGTCGGTCTGGTCGGTCTTGTCGGTCTGGTCGGTCTGGTCGGTCTGTTCGGTCTAGTCGGTCTGGTCGGTCTGCTCGGTCTGGTCGGTCTGGTCGGTCTGGTCGCTCTGGTCGGTCTGGTCGGTCTGGTCGGTCTGGTCGGTCTTTTCGGTCTGGTCGGTCTGGTCGGTCTGGTCGGTCTGGTCGGTCTGGTCGGTCTGGTCGGTCTGGACGGTCTGGTCGGTCTGGTCGGTCTGTCGGTCTGGTCGGTCTGGTCAGTATGGTCGGTCTTGTCGGTCTGGTCGGTCTGGTCGGTCTAGTCGGTCTAGTCGGTCTGGTCATCTAGTCGCGGTCTTGCCGGTCTGGTCGGTCTGGTCGGTCTGGTCGGTCCCGTCGGTCGTGTCGGTCTGGTTTGGTCTGGTCGGTCTGGTCGGTCTGGTCGGTCTAGCCGGTCTGGTCGGTCTGGTCGGTCTGGTCGGTCTGGTCGGTCTGGTCGGTCTGGTCGGTCTGGTCGGTCTGGTCGGTCTGGTCGGTCTGGTCGGTCTGGTCGGTCTGGACGGTCTGGACGGTCTGGTCGGTCTGGTCGGTCTGGTCGGTCTGGTCGGTCTGGTCGGTCTGGTCGGTCTGGTCGGTCTGGTCGGTCTGGTCGGTCTGGTCGGTCTGGTCGGTTTGGTCGGTCTGGTCGGTTTGGTCGTTCTGGTCGGTCTGGTCGGTCTGGTCGGTCTGGTCGGTCTGGTCGGTCTGGTCGGTCTGGTCGGTCTGGTCGGTCTGGTCGGTCAGGTCTGTCTGGTCGGTCTGGCCAATCTGGCCAATCTGGCCAGTCTGGTCGGTCTGGTCGGTCTGGTCGGTCTGGTCGTTCTGGTCGGTCTGTCGTGGTCTAGTCGGTCTGGTCGGCCTGACGGTCTGGTCGGTCTGGCCAGTCTGGTCGTTCTGGTCGGTCTGGTCGGTCTGGTCGGTCTGGTCGGTCTGGTCGGTCTGGTCGGTCTGGTCGGTCTGGTCGGTCTGGTCGCATCTAGGTCTGGTCTTGGTCGGTCTGGTCGGTCTGGTCGTTCTTGGTCGGTCTGGTCGGTCTGGTCGTTCTGGTCGGTCTGGGTCGGTCTCGGTCGGTCTGCTCGTTCTGGTTGGTCTGGTCGGTTCTGGTCGGTCTGGTCGGTCTGGTCGGTCTAGTCGGTCTGGTCAGTCTGGTCGGTCTAGTCGGTTTGGTCGGTCTGGTCGGTCTGGTCGGTCTGGTCGGTCTGGTCGGTCTAGTCGGTCTGGTCGGTCTGGTCGGTCTCTTCGGTCTGGTCGGTCTGGTCGGTCTGGTCGGTCTGGTCGGTCTGGTCGGTCTGGTCGGTCTGGTCGGTCTGGTCGGTCTGGTTGGTCTGGTCGGTCTGGTCGGTCTGGTCGGTCTGGTCGGTCTGGTTGGTCTGGTTGGTCTGGTCGGTCTGGTCGGTCTGGTCGGTCTGGTCGGTCTGGTCGGTCTGGTCGGTCTGGTCGGTCTGGTCGGTCTGGTCGGTCTGGTCGGTCTGGTCGGTCTTGTCGGTCTGGTCGGTCTGGTCGGTCTTGTCGGTCTGGTCGGTCTGGTCGGTCTGGTCGGTCTGGTCGGTCTGGTCGGTCTGGTCGGTCTGGTCGGTCTGGTCGGCCTGGTCGGTCTGGTCGGTCTGGTCGGTCTGGTCGGTCTGGTTCGGTCTGGTCGGTCTGGTCGGTCTGGTCGGTCTGGTCGGTCTGGTCGGTCTGGTCGGTCTGGTCGGTCTGGTCGGTCTGGTCGGTCTGGTCGGTCTGGTCGGTCTGGTCGGTTTGGTCGGTCTGGTCGGTCTGGTCGGTCTGGTCGGTCTGGTCGGTCTGGTCGGTCTGGTCGGTCTGGTCGGTCTGGTCGGTCTGGTCGGTCTGGTCGGTCTGGTCGGTCTGGTCGGTCTGGTCGGTCTGGTCGGTCTGGTCGGTCTCTGGTCGGTCTGGTCGGTCTGGTCGGTCTGGTCGGTCTGGTCGGTCTGGTCGGTCTGGTCGGTCTGGTTGGTCTGGTCGGTCTGGTCGGTCTGGTCGGTCTGGTCGGTCTGGTCGGTCTGGTCGGTCTGGTCGGTCTGGTCGGTCTGGTCGGTCTGGTCGGTCTGGTCGGTCTGGTCGGTCTGGTCGGTCTGGTCGGTCTGGTCGGTCTAGTCGGTCTGGTCGGTCTGGTCGGTCTGGTCGGTCTGGTCGGTCTGGTCGGTCTGGTCGGTCTGGTCGGTCTGGTCGGCCTGGTCGGTCTGGTCGGTCTGGTCGGTCTGGTCGGTCTGGTCGGTCTGGTCGGTCTGGTCGGTCTGGTCGGTCTGGTCGGTCTGGTCGGTCTGGTCGGTCTGGTCGGTCTGGTCGGTCTGGTCGGTCTGGTCGGTCTGGTCGGTCTGGTCTGTCTGGTCGGTCTGGTCGGTCTGGTCGGTCTGGTCGGTCTGGTCGGTCTGGTCGGTCTGGTCGGTCTGGTCGGTCTGGTCGGTCTGGTCGGTCTGGTCGGTCTGGTCGGTCTGGTCGGTCTGGTCGGTCTGGTCGGTCTGGTCGGTCTGGTCGGTCTGGTCGGTCTGGTCGGTCCGGTCGGTCTGGTCGGTCTGGTCGGTCTGGTCGGTCTGGTCGGTCTGGTCGGTCTGGTCGGTCTGGTCGGTCTGGTCGGTCTGGTCGGTCTGGTCGGTCTGGTCGGTCTGGTCGGTCTGGTCGGTCTGGTCGGTCTGGTCGGTCTGGTCGGTCTGGTCGGTCTGGTCGGTCTGGTCGGTCTGGTCGGTCTGGTCGGTCTGGTCGGTCTGGTCGGTCTGGTCGGTCTGGTCGGTCTGGTCGGTCTGGTCGGTCTGGTCGGTCTGGTCGGTCTGGTCGGTCTGGTCGGTCTGGTCGGTCTGGTCGGTCTGGTCGGTCTGGTCGGTCTGGTCGGTCTGGTCGGTCTGGTCGGTCTGGTCGGTCTGGTCGGTCTGGTCGGTCGGTCTGGTCGGTCTGGTCCGGTCGGTCTGGTCGGTCTGGTCGGTCTGGTCGGTCTCGTCGGTCTGGTCGGTCTGGTCGGTCTGGTCGGTCTGGTCGGTCTGGTCGGTCTGGTCGGTCTGGTCGGTCTGGTCGGTCTGGTCGGTCTGGTCGGTCTGGTCGGTCTGGTCGGTCTGGTCGGTCTGGTCGGTCTGGTCGGTCTGGTCGGTCTCTGGTCGGTCTGGTCGGTCTGGTCGGTCTGGTCGGTCTGGTCGGTCTGGTCGGTCTGGTCGGTCTGGTCGGTCTGGTCGGTCTGGTCGGTCTGGTCGGTCTGGTCGGTCTGGTCGGTCTGGTCGGTCTGGTCGGTCTGGTCGGTCTGGTCGGTCTGGTCGGTCTGGTCGGTCTGGTCGGTCTGGTCGGTCTGGTCGGTCTGGTCGGTCTGGTCGGTCTGGTCGGTCTGGTCGGTCTGGTCGGTCTGGTCGGTCTGGTCGGTCTGGTCGGTCTGGTCGGTCTGGTCGGTCTGGTCGGTCTGGTCGGTCTGGTCGGTCTGGTCGGTCTGGTCGGTCTGGTCGGTCTGGTCGGTCTGGTCGGTCTGGTCGGTCTGGTCGGTCTGGTCGGTCTGGTCGGTCTGGTCGGTCTGGTCGGTCTGGTCGGTCTGGTCGGTCTGGTCGGTCTGGTCGGTCTGGTCGGTCTGGTCGGTCTGGTCGGTCTGGTCGGTCTGGTCGGTCTGGTCGTCGGTCTGGTCGGTCTGGTCGGTCTGGTCGGTCTGGTCGGTCTGGTCGGTCTGGTCGGTCTGGTCGGTCTGGTCGGTCTGGTCGGTCTGGTCGGTCTGGTCGGTCTGGTCGGTCTGGTCGGTCTGGTCGGTCTGGTCGGTCTGGTCGGTCTGGTCGGTCTGGTCGGTCTGGTCGGTCTGGTCGGTCTGGTCGGTCTGGTCGGTCTGGTCGGTCTGGTCGGTCTGGTCGGTCTGGTCGGTCTGGTCGGTCTGGTCGGTCTGGTCGGTCTGGTCGGTCTGGTCGGTCTGGTCGGTCTGGTCGGTCTGGTCGGTCTGGTCGGTCTGGTCGGTCTGGTCGGTCTGGTCGGTCTGGTCGGTCTGGTCGGTCTGGTCGGTCTGGTCGGTCTGGTCGGTCTGGTCGGTCTGGTCGGTCTGGTCGGTCTGGTCGGTCTGGTCGGTCTGGTCGGTCTGGTCGGTCTGGTCGGTCTGGTCGGTCTGGTCGGTCTGGTCGGTCTGGTCGGTCTGGTCGGTCTGGTCGGTCTGGTCGGTCTGGTCGGTCTGGTCGGTCTGGTCTGGTCGGTCTGGTCGGTCTGGTCGGTCTGGTCGGTCTGGTCGGTCTGGTCGGTCTGGTCGGTCTGGTCGGTCTGGTCGGTCTGGTCGGTCTGGTCGGTCTGGTCGGTCTGGTCGGTCTGGTCGGTCTGGTCGGTCTGGTCGGTCTGGTCGGTCTGGTCGGTCTGGTCGGTCTGGTCGGTCTGGTCGGTCTGGTCGGTCTGGTCGGTCTGGTCGGTCTGGTCGGTCTGGTCGGTCTGGTCGGTCTGGTCGGTCTGGTCGGTCTGGTCGGTCTGGTCGGTCTGGTCGGTCTGGTCGGTCTGGTCGGTCTGGTCGGTCTGGTCGGTCTGGTCGGTCTGGTCGGTCTGGTCGGTCTGGTCGGTCTGGTCGGTCTGGTCGGTCTGGTCGGTCTGGTCGGTCTGGTCGGTCTGGTCGGTCTGGTCGGTCTGGTCGGTCTGGTCGGTCTGGTCGGTCTGGTCGGTCTGGTCGGTCTGGTCGGTCTGGTCGGTCTGGTCGGTCTGGTCGGTCTGGTCTGGTCGGTCTGGTCGGTCTGGTCGGTCTGGTCGGTCTGGTCGGTCTGGTCGGTCTGGTCGGTCTGGTCGGTCTGGTCGGTCTGGTCGGTCTGGTCGGTCTGGTCGGTCTGGTCGGTCTGGTCGGTCTGGTCGGTCTGGTCGGTCTGGTCGGTCTGGTCGGTCTGGTCGGTCTGGTCGGTCTGGTCGGTCTGGTCGGTCTGGTCGGTCTGGTCGGTCTGGTCGGTCTGGTCGGTCTGGTCGGTCTGGTCGGTCTGGTCGGTCTGGTCGGTCTGGTCGGTCTGGTCGGTCTGGTCGGTCTGGTCGGTCTGGTCGGTCTGGTCGGTCTGGTCGGTCTGGTCGGTCTGGTCGGTCTGGTCGGTCTGGTCGGTCTGGTCGGTCTGGTCGGTCTGGTCGGTCTGGTCGGTCTGGTCGGTCTGGTCGGTCTGGTCGGTCTGGTCGGTCTGGTCGGTCTGTCGGTCGGTCTGGTCGGTCTGGTCGGTCTGGTCGGTCTGGTCGGTCTGGTCGGTCTGGTCGGTCTGGTCGGTCTGGTCGGTCTGGTCGGTCTGGTCGGTCTGGTCGGTCTGGTCGGTCTGGTCGGTCTGGTCGGTCTGGTCGGTCTGGTCGGTCTGGTCGGTCTGGTCGGTCTGGTCGGTCTGGTCGGTCTGGTCGGTCTGGTCGGTCTGGTCGGTCTGGTCGGTCTGGTCGGTCTGGTCGGTCTGGTCGGTCTGGTCGGTCTGGTCGGTCTGGTCGGTCTGGTCGGTCTGGTCGGTCTGGTCGGTCTGGTCGGTCTGGTCGGTCTGGTCGGTCTGGTCGGTCTGGTCGGTCTGGTCGGTCTGGTCGGTCTGGTCGGTCTGGTCGGTCTGGTCGGTCTGGTCGGTCTGGTCGGTCTGGTCGGTCTGGTCGGTCTGGTCGGTCTGGTCGGTCTGGTCGGTCTGGTCGGTCTGGTCGGTCTGGTCGGTCTGGTCGGTCTGGTCGGTCTGGTCGGTCTGGTCGGTCTGGTCGGTCTGGTCGGTCTGGTCGGTCTGGTCGGTCTGGTCGGTCTGGTCGGTCTGGTCGGTCTGGTCGGTCTGGTCGGTCTGGTCGGTCTGGTCGGTCTGGTCGGTCTGGTCGGTCTGGTCGGTCTGGTCGGTCTGGTCGGTCTGGTCGGTCTGGTCGGTCTGGTCGGTCTGGTCGGTCTGGTCGGTCTGGTCGGTCTGGTCGGTCTGGTCGGTCTGGTCGGTCTGGTCGGTCTGGTCGGTCTGGTCGGTCTGGTCGGTCTGGTCGGTCTGGTCGGTCTGGTCGGTCTGGTCGGTCTGGTCGGTCTGGTCGGTCTGGTCGGTCTGGTCGGTCTGGTCGGTCTGGTCGGTCTGGTCGGTCTGGTCGGTCTGGTCGGTCTGGTCGGTCTGGTCGGTCTGGTCGGTCTGGTCGGTCTGGTCGGTCTGGTCGGTCTGGTCGGTCTGGTCGGTCTGGTCGGTCTGGTCGGTCTGGTCGGTCTGGTCGGTCTGGTCGGTCTGGTCGGTCTGGTCGGTCTGGTCGGTCTGGTCGGTCTGGTCGGTCTGGTCGGTCTGGTCGGTCTGGTCGGTCTGGTCGGTCTGGTCGGTCTGGTCGGTCTGGTCGGTCTGGTCGGTCTGGTCGGTCTGGTCGGTCTGGTCGGTCTGGTCGGTCTGGTCGGTCTGGTCGGTCTGGTCGGTCTGGTCGGTCTGGTCGGTCTGGTCGGTCTGGTCGGTCTGGTCGGTCTGGTCGGTCTGGTCGGTCTGGTCGGTCTGGTCGGTCTGGTCGGTCTGGTCGGTCTGGTCGGTCTGGTCGGTCTGGTCGGTCTGGTCGGTCTGGTCGGTCGGTCTGGTCGGTCTGGTCGGTCTGGTCGGTCTGGTCGGTCTGGTCGGTCTGGTCGGTCTGGTCGGTCTGGTCGGTCTGGTCGGTCTGGTCGGTCTGGTCGGTCTGGTCGGTCTGGTCGGTCTGGTCGGTCTGGTCGGTCTGGTCGGTCTGGTCGGTCTGGTCGGTCTGGTCGGTCTGGTCTGTCTGGTCGGTCTGGTCGGTCTGGTCGGTCTGGTCGGTCTGGTCGGTCTGGTCGGTCTGGTCGGTCTGGTCGGTCTGGTCGGTCTGGTCGGTCTGGTCGGTCTGGTCGGTCTGGTCGGTCTGGTCGGTCTGGTCGGTCTGGTCGGTCTGGTCGGTCTGGTCGGTCTGGTCGGTCTGGTCGGTCTGGTCGGTCTGGTCGGTCTGGTCGGTCTGGTCGGTCTGGTCGGTCTGGTCGGTCTGGTCGGTCTGGTGGGTCTGGTCGGTCTGGTCGGTCTGGTCGGTCTGGTCGGTCTGGTCGGTCTGGTCGGTCTGGTCGGTCTGGTCGGTCTGGTCGGTCTGGTCGGTCTGGTCGGTCTGGTCGGTCTGGTCGGTCTGGTCGGTCTGGTCGGTCTGGTCGGTCTGGTCGGTCTGGTCGGTCTGGTCGGTCTGGTCGGTCTGGTCGGTCTGGTCGGTCTGGTCGGTCTGGTCGGTCTGGTCGGTCTGGTCGGTCTGGTCGGTCTGGTCGGTCTGGTCGGTCTGGGTCTGGTCGGTCTGGTCGGTCTGGTCGGTCTGGTCGGTCTGGTCGGTCTGGTCGGTCTGGCGGTCTTGGTCGGTCTGGTCGGTCTCGTGGTCGGTCTGGTCGGTCTGGTCGGTCGGTCTGGTCGGTCTGTGTCGGTCTGTCGGTCTGGTCGGTCTGGTCGGTCTGGTCGGTCTGGTCGGTCTGGTCGGTCTGGTCGGTCTGGTCGGTCTGGTCGGTTTGTCGGTCTGGTCGGTCTGGTCGGTCTGTGGTCTGGTCGGTCTGGTCGGTCTGGTCGTTCTGGTCGGTCTGGTCGGTCTGGTCGGTCTGGTCGGTCTGGTCGGTCTGGTCGGTCTGGTCGGTCTGGTCGGTCTGGTCGGTCTGGTCGGTCTGGTCGGTCTGGTCGGTCTGGTCGGTCTGGTCGGTCTGGTCGGTCTGGTCGGTCTGGTCGGTCTGGTCGGTCTGGTCGGTCTGGTCGTTCTGGTCGGTCTGGTCGGTCTGGTCGGTCTGGTCGGTCTGGTCGGTCTGGTCGGTCTGGTCGGTCTGGTCGGTCTGGTCGGTCTGGTCGGTCTGGTCGGTCTGGTCGGTCTGGTCGGTCTGGTCGGTCTGGTCGGTCTGGTCGGTCTGGTCGGTCTGGTCGGTCTGGTCGGTCTGGTCGGTCTGGTCGGTCTGGTCGGTCTGGTCGGTCTGGTCGGTCTGGTCGGTCTGGTCGGTCTGGTCGGTCTGGTCGGTCTGGTCGGTCTGGTCGGTCTGGTCGGTCTGGTCGGTCTGGTCGGTCTGGTCGGTCTGGTCGGTCTGGTCGGTCTGGTCGGTCTGGTCGGTCTGGTCGGTCTGGTCGGTCTTGGTCGGTCTGGTTGGTCTGGTCGGTCTGGTCGGTCTGGTCGGTCTGGTCGGTCTGGTCGGTCTGGTCGGTCTGGTCGGTCTGGTCGGTCTGGTCGGTCTGGTCGGTCTGGTCGGTCTGGTCGGTCTGGTCGGTCTGTTGTCTGGTCGGTCTGGTCGGTCTGGTCGGTCTGGTCGGTCTTGGTCGGTCTGGTCGGTCTGGTCGGTCTGGTCGGTCTGGTCGGTCTGGTCGGTCTGGTCGGTCTGGTCGGTCTGGTCGGTCTGGTCGGTCTGGTCGGTCTGGTCGGTCTGGTCGGTCTGGTCGGTCTGGTCGGTCTGGTCGGTCTGGTCGTTCTGGTCGGTCTGGTCGGTCTGGTCGGTCTGGTCGGTCTGGTCGGTCTGGTCGGTCTGGTCGGTCTGGTCGGTCTGGTCGGTCTGGTCGGTCTGGTCGGTCTGGTCGGTCTGGTCGGTCTGGTCGGTCTGGTCGGTCTGGTCGGTCTGGTCGGTCTGGTCGGTCTGGTCGGTCTGGTCGGTCTGGTCGGTCTGGTCGGTCTGGTCGGTCTGGTCGGTCTGGTCTGTCGGTCTGGTCGGTCTGGTCGGTCTGGTCGGTCTGGTCGGTCTGGTCGGTCTGGTCGGTCTGGTCGGTCTGGTCGGTCTGGTCGGTCTGGTCGGTCTGGTCGTTCTGGTCGTTCTGGTCGGTCTGGTCGGTCTGGTCGGTCTGGTCGGTCTGGTCGGTCTGGTCGGTCTGGTCGTTCTGGTCGGTTCTGGTCGTTCTGGTCGGTCTGGTCGGTCTGGTCGGTCTGGTCGTTCTGGTCGTTCTGGTCTGGTCGTTCTGGTCGTTCTGGTCGTTCTGGTCGGTCTGGTCGGTCTGGTCGGTCTGGTCGGTCTGGTCGTTCTGGTCGGTCTGGTCGTTCTGGTCGTTCTGGTCGTTCTGGTCGTTCTGGTCGTTCTGGTCGTTCTGGTCGTTCTGGTCGTTCTGGTCGTTCTGGTCGTTCTGGTCGTTCTGGTCGTTCTGGTCGTTCTGGTCGTTCTGGTCGTTCTGGTCGTTCTGGTCGTTCTGGTCGTTCTGGTCGTTCTGGTCGTTCTGGTCGTTCTGGTCGTTCTGCTGGTCTGGTCGTTCTGGTCGTTCTGGTCGTTCTGGTCGTTCTGGTCGTTCTGGTCGTTCTGGTCGTTCTGGTCGTTCTGGTCGTTCTGGTCGTTCTGGTCGTTCTGGTCGTTCTGGTCGTTCTGGTCGTTCTGGTCGTTCTGGTCGTTCTGGTCGTTCTGGTCGTTCTGGTCGTTCTGGTCGTTCTGGTCGTTCTGGTCGTTCTGGTCGTTCTGGTCGTTCTGGTCGTTCTGGTCGTTCTGGTCGTTCTGGTCGTTCTGGTCGGTCTGGTCGTTCTGGTCGTTCTGGTCGTTCTGGTCGTTCTGGTCGTTCTGGTCGTTCTGGTCGTTCTGGTCGTTCTGGTCGTTCTGGTCGTTCTGGTCGTTCTGGTCGTTCTGGTCGTTCTGGTCGTTCTGGTCGTTCTGGTCAATGGGCATGCATGATCGTGTTTACATACACACGTGTTAGGGTGCACGCATGAGCATGGGATTAAGGGTGGGGGAAGAGAAAGTGATAAAGGTTGACAGCAGGTGAGTAGGTGTGTAAATGGGCATGCATAATCGTGTTTACATACACACGTCTTAAGGTGCATGCACCCATTCGGGTGGGGGAGGAGAAAGTGATAAACGTTGACAGCAGGTGAGCATGCATGATCGTGTTTACATGCACACGTCTTAGGGTGCATGCACCCATTCGGGTGGGGGAGGAGAAAGTGATAAAGGTTGACAGCAGGTGAGTAGGTGTGTGTGTGTGTGTGTAAATGAGCATGCATGATCGTGTTTACATGCACACGTTTTAGGGAGCATGCACTCCTCACCTAGCACAATATGTTAACCTGTTAATCTGTTAATCTGTTATAACAAAGAACTGCAACCTGTAATAACAAAGCATTGCAACCTGTTGACGTCGTCGTCCTCGTCGACTATTGTTCTAACCATTGTCTGACATAGTTGTAGTGGTAAGTGATTAGAAATCAAATTTTTAGTACCAAAAAACCCTTTAAGCCGAGTGTATCACTGCGTATCGCGAAACTCTATAAGCCACCGTATAAGTGCCATTACCGAATATCGAAACTTACAAACCGCCGTGTAAAGTGTATGATTGCATATCAAACTCTAAAACCATTGTGCAAAGTGCCATAATTGAACATTAAAATTCTATAAACTACTATAAAAAGTGTATTACTCAATATCAAACTCTAAAACCATTGTGCAAAGTGCCATAAGTGAACATTAAAATTCTATAAACTACTATAAAAAGTGTATTACTCAATATCAAACTCTAAAAACCATTGTGCAAAGTGCCATAATTGAACATTAATATTCTATAAAACATCGTTTAAAGTTAATCAAACAAAAAAAAAAAATCAACAATGGAGCACCAACGTGAGCAGATGGAGCAGCTGGAGCAGCAGCAGCAACAACAACAACAACAACTACGAGAACATATGAAACTAGCCTGGGCTGCTCGTCGCGCAGAGCAGCAGCATAAGAAACTCATCAATAAGCCTACTAATACGACCCTTAACGGAATTTATTCCGCAAAGGGTTTGAATGAGATCAATAATATTTTGGGGCATCAACATCAACACCACCACCAGCAACAACAACAACACCAGCAACAACAACAACCGATGAAGAACATGAAATATTGTGCGCTCTGTAATGTGAATATTCCAAGCAATTCAAGCTGGTCACATCACACTCGCACAGAGCAGCATAAAAGCATGCCATTGAACCTGTTGATAGCAGGATCTATAAAAACATAGATTTATTCAATGGTAGGATCCTGCAATATCTTTACATGAATAAAAATGAGGGCTTGACAATGCCTAAAGATTTTCTGCAGGAAGCAGGTGAGGCACTTATACAGCATCTCTTCGGAGTACTTGAAGCTTACAATTCAATAAAAGTAAACTTTGAGCTTTTTGCCGAATATATTATATTCAAAGATGGCAATGAGTATAAGGAAGTGAAGTCTTTCCAGTCCAAAATGGAAGTCTTCACTCTCAACTCTAAGCCCGAAGAATTGTATAAGAAGCATGCCGAGAAAATAATCTCGAGGATGGACGATTTCCAAGAAAAGGATAGTGGATGGTCATTGACTCACATTATCCGATTGGAAATGAATGTCAATCAATATAAGCCTATAAAAGGATCCTCCTTTATCGCACTTCCCAAGAGCTTACTTAGTAAAAAAGCAATCGTGAACGTCAAAAGCAATGACGAATACTGTTTCAAATGGACAGTGATTGCTGCGATAAAGGGGGAAGAAAAACATGCAGAAAGATGCTCAAAATACAAAGTCAGGATATCCGATCATAAAATCGAAGTGAACAATATTATGTTGAACTTCGAAGGCTTAGAGTTCCCGCTTAATCCGAAACATATAAACATGTTTATGGAAAAGAACTTATTGATAAGCGTTACGGTGTTCGGATATGATGAGGAAGAGGATGTTGTTTTCGGCCCCGTATTTTATCCTAAGGAGGTGAATGAACATCACATCAACATGTTGTTGTTGGAAAGGGATGGAAAGGCTCATTATACATGGGTTAGAAGTCTTTCACGGTAAGCACACACACACACACACACACACACACACACACACACACACACATTTATATTATATTTTCTTCTTCTTCTTCATAGATTGGTGAGATCGCAGACTGTGGCTCACAAAAGCAAACAATGGTTCTGCAATATTTGTTTGAACCATTCCTCGAGTGGAGGCAGCAGCAGCTCGACACCATGAGATCTGCAGTAAGAAGGTGTGCCAACTTCCGACTGGACGAAACACAGTTATCCGTTACAAGAACTACCAAAAAGAGGTGAAGGTGCCGTTCGTCGTTTACGCTGATTTCGAAGCCTTTCTTCAACCGAAGAATGAAAGTGTAAGTGGCAATATAGTAGATATAAATTTGCATGTACCCATATCATATGCATACATTATAAAGTGTGCATATAATAATAAGTTAAGTAGCTTTAAGTTAGAAACAAGTGAGAGGGCTAGTTCGAAATTTATAGAAAACTTAGTGAAAAATCTTTCGGAAATCTATGATAGGTACTTATCCCAAAATGTTCCCCTCAAAATGACCTTCGATGACGAAGTCGAGTTTGAGGAGAGCAAGAAGTGTTTTATATGCGCAGCACCCCTGTTAGAAGATAAAGTTAGAGATCATTGTCATTTCACAGGCAAATTCAGGGGTGCTGCACACAATGCCTGTAACTTGAAGTATAGAGTACCAACTTTCATACCAGTTTTTTTCCATAATTTCACTAGGTATGATTGTCACTTGTTTATTAACGAGTTGGCAAAAATACCTGGTCAACTTTGCGTACTCCCCTCAATAAGGAGCAATACATTTCTGTTTCAAAATTTGTTCCAATGACAGATGGAAAGAATTTAGAGATTCGTTTTCTAGATTCTTTCCGTTTCATGTCATCTTCCCTTGATAAATTAGCGTCTAACCTAGATGACGCGCAAATGTCCGAAACTAGAAAAATGTTTGAGTCCGAGTCCCAGTTCCAACTGATGCGTAAAAAGGGTGTGTTTCCTATGAACATTTATCTTCAGTTGATATACTTGAAGAAACTTCTCTACCACCAAGAGAAGCTTTTTATAGTAAATTAACTGAATCTGAATGTTCTGAAGAATGTTATGCACATGCACAAGATGTCTGGAACAAGTTTTCATGTACAACTCTAAAAGATTATTTAGAGTTGTACTTGAAAACTGATGTTCTGCTATTAACAGACATCTTTGAAAACTTTAGACAGTTGTGCAGTAGCATATACTCTCTAGACCCTGCGCAATTCTTTACTACTCCAGGGCTATCTTGGGACGCCATGTTAAAAAGTACCAAGATTGAATTGGATCTTCTTACAGATATCGATATGTACATATTCATTCAATCAGGTATACGTGGCGGTCTTGTGCAATGCACTAAAAAGTATACAAAGGCGAATAATAAATATCTACCAGGATATGATGAAACCAAAGATTCTTCATATCTGGTGTATCTAGACGCCAATAATTTGTATGGTTGGGCAATGTCACAACCGTTACCATATGGTGGGTTCAAGTGGCTATCCCTTGATAGTCTAAAAGACTTTGATGTCTTTAGCGTAGCCGATGAGAGTGCATATGGCTACATTCTAGAGGTAGATTTAGAATACCCCTTTACAATTCATAATAATCATAATGATCTTCCGATCTGTCCGAAGAATAAGAAACCCACTCCCAGTTCTCTTGTGAAAAAGTAAATAGCTGACTTACAGCATAAGTCGAAATATGTTATCCATTACAGGACACTTAAACAGTGCACTATGGTCCAGAATTTGTATTTTTTGGCATTAAGTCAAAATTTTTATGTCAATATATCGTCCTTTAGCAATTATTTTCTAAAAGAAAAATAATCAAATTAATAAAAAACAAAAACAAAATTGACCAAAAGCTGTACGTAAGCTTTTTATGAGTTTTTAAAGGTGCTGTGTTAAACAGTTGATTGTGAGAAGGTAATTCCCGTCAAATTATTTGCTTACTTTTGCACGTGGTACGATTGTTAATACGCATCCATAAATTATAGTAAAATATGGAAAATAAAAGCCAAGGTATGTTGTTTTTAACGTATGTAGTTAATATATGTGTAGTTGTACAGTTTTTGTGTTGTGTAACATCCAATTTATGTGTATTTTCACAGAAAATTCTACCGTGTCCTCTGTGTTTCGTGGAGTATAACTAATTTTCTGACAATTTCTGACAAAAGTTAAAAACGTCAGTTTGTACCTTTAACTTTTGTCTTTGACGGTAAAGTAATATGTTTTGCTCATTTTTGCTCGTTTTCTAACAATTTGATTTTATATTGACCACTTCGACTTCAGACATAAATGTGATGAAACTCATGAAATAGAAGTTACCTATGAAATGCACATGACTCTTATTGATGCAAAAATCCTTAACGTATTAACAGATACTAAATCTACTCAATGTTGTCCGATCTGTGAAGTCAGCCCAACACAAATGTTCAAAAATGTTCACATTCTGATTCTGATTCGAGTTCAGATTCGGAAATTTATAATGTAGAACTAGAAGAAGAAGAGGGCGATTATTCCTAAAACAACATATATTTTACACGTATACACATTTATTATATTTAAAAAAGCAATAAAATTTCGTTGACACCTGAGTCATACCAGTAGTTACTATGGGAGGCCAAAGAGGGCGTGGTCGCACGGACTCCAAATTTTGTGTGCAAACTATATGTGTATTAAGATTAAAATGTACAAAGTTTGAAGTGTGTAGCTTAATTTTTAGACTTAATGCCAACAAAATCGAATTCTGGACCACAGTGCAGTGTCTAGAAAATGGATTAATTTTGAAAAAAATCCACAGAGGTGTACGATTCTTCCAAAAACCTTGGTTGCAATCGTACATTGATCTCAACACTTTCTGGTTTGGAAATAAAACGCCTTTCGATTTTAAGTGGACTGTATTCAAAATTTATATCTTGCACGATTGAATGCTCTTTTCATACTACATTTTTAACATACGATTTTGTGGTAATGACCGTCGCAGCGGTATCGATACATTTCAAAAAAAGTTAAGTTTTAAGTTTACATGTGAATGATTAAATTTGGCAATGAACAGAGTTGCCACCGTTCCTCAACATCCCGGCCCGCCCTGAAACATTGTTTCTGAATAAGGCAAGACGGCGACCTTAGTGATAGGTCGAATAAGCTCTCCTGAGGCTGTCTTTAGTTTAACAGCTCGTACCAAATTGTCCTTTCCTGGATACGTTTCGATAACTCGGGCTATGTGCCACGATGCGATGGTGGTGTGTTTGATTCCTTGATAAGCACGACGTTTCCGACTGAAACATTAGGAGTTGGTGTGCTCCATTTGGGACGTTGTTGCAGGGTAGTAAGATACTCCTGATGCCACTGTTTCCAGAATCCTTGATACATGGACTGAATGCTCTGCCAATAACCCAAACGGTTAATTGGAATGTGTTGCATATCTGCCTCTGGTATTGTTGTGAAGGCCCTTCCGATTAGGAAATGCGCTGGAGATAAATAGTTTATCTCAGTGTCCGATGAATAACAAAGTGGCCGTGAATTAACCACAGCGCTAACTTGCGCGAGTAGTGTCCGCATCTGCTCGTAGGTAAGGGTGGAATTTCCAATGACGCGCCGTAAGTGCAATTTCACTGATCGAACTGCAGATTCCCACTTTCCTCCCCAGTGAGGGGCATGTGGTGGAGTGAAGATCCATTGAATTCCGTCATCCGCCAGGGTGCGGGTGACTAGATCCGTATGTTGTTGCGATGCCAAGATACGCCAGGGTGCTGATACGCCAGGGTGTAAGTTCCTGCGATGCTCATGCTCCAGAATGAGATGAGTAATACGATGATGCTTCGGTAACAAAATGGGATGTTTTGTTTCTGCGGGCAGCTGCGAGTAACGCAATCGCCCACCGACTCGTAGTAGGTTGTCCTTGCCGATCATTGGTGAGAGTTTGGCTAACTGAGATCGGCTCTTCAGTGGTTGATTGTTAAGAATTGCTTGATAATCCTCCTGAAAACATGTTTGTGCCTGTCGCAAACAAACATTCCGCGCTGCTTGTATTTCCTCAAACTTAAGTGAACTTGAGCCTTCCTTTGTGAATGGGTCCTTCATGCGATGGATGAACCTTAGAACATACGCTATAATGTGTACGAGCCTTGACCAGGATGAACATCGTTGAATGAGTTCATCAATTTGATTCACTGGAGTTTCTCCAGCCATTGTTGTCAAGCAATTGATTGACTCTCCTGTATTCGTTTATCTGGAATAAACGAACCATGCTGTGAAACGTTCACCCTTTCCATAAATTGATCATTGTCCCATAGCCACGATGGTCCGTCCCGACCACAATGGGAACTTGATAAGTTCTGCAGTCATTATGCCTCGGGATGCGCAGTCTGCTGGATTGGATTTTGAGTCGACGTGGCGCCACTCATGCCTCGGAATAATGTCCAAAATTTGAGAAGTTCGGTTTCCAACGAAGGTTTTCAATTGAGCTGGGACGTATGATAGCCAGGAAAGTACGATCGTAGAGTCGCACCATGCATACACTGTTATTTCCTTGTTTCGAAGTGCGGCCTTGATTGAGCGTATAAGCTGGCTCAAAAGCAGAGCTGCACAGAGCTCTAGGCGCGGCACTGATTGCTGCTTGAGGGGAGCCACCCTTGTCTTCGATGTCATCAACGATACCGAAATGGAGCCATCGTTATGAATTACTCTGCTGTACACCACAGCAGCGTATGCCTTGGTAGATGCATCGGCGAAAGCGTGCAGTTGAATGTTGTCCTCGTCGTTGACAACCAGCCGTGGTAGTTTAAAATCCTTTAGTGTATCCAGATCAGCACGCCATTTGAACCAATTGCTGGCTAACTTATTGGGAAGTGGTGAATCCCAATCCAAATTGAGAAGCCAAAGATTTTGGAACATGATCTTGAATTGAACGATGATAGGAGCCAAAAGTCCAAGAGGGTCGAATATCCGGGCGATATCTGACAGGACTTGTCTCTTTGTGCAATCGGGATTCGCACAAAGTCCAACATTATATGATAATGTATCTTCCGCAGGATGCCAATAGAGGCCGAGTACCTTAACCGGTGACGATTGAGCTGGCTGTGAAGAATCGCTTTTTCCTGTTTGCATACGGGCTGTATTTGACACCCATTTCCCAAGTTCGAGATCTGCGCAAGCCATCAGTTGAGTAAGTTCCTTTTTGTTCCGTAGTAGTTCCTCCTCACTGTTTGATCCAGTAAGTACGTCATCGACATAAAAATCCTCCAGCACCAGTTTTGCTGCATTTGGAAATTCGTGAATATGATCCTGAGCCAGCTGTTCCAATACACGCACTGCCAGAAATGGCGCGCATGAAGTTCCGTAGGTTACGGTGCAGAGTTTGAAGTGTTTGATTGGACCGGATGGATCCTCTCTCCAGACGATTTTTTGAAAATCCTGATGTTTGTCTGCTACCCAGATTTGGCGAAACATCTTGACAATATCCGCTGAGAATACATACTTGTACATTCGAAAGCGAAGACATACAGCGAATAAGTCACGCTGTATACTTGGTCCAGTGAATAGTGCGTCGTTTAGAGATTTGCCATTTTCATCGCGAAATGACCCGTCGAAAACCACTCTTAGCTTCCGACCTAGTACCGGGTGGTGTGGTAGATAGAACTGCTGCTTTCCACTGTTGTCGTCTTCTGGCACTTCGCGCATGTGCCCCAAGTTGTAGTATTCGCGCATAAAGTTTACGTACTGTTTGCGTAGATTCTCATCCCTTTGTAAACGACGTTCCACTGATTTGAAACGGCTTAGCGCTCCTTGAAGTGTATCCCCAAATATTGGATCCGTTGTATTGAATGGAAGTTCCACGATATACTTCCCATTCCCATCTCGTGTGTGTGTAGTGAGAAAGTGATTCTCCACTTGTTCATCGTCAGGTTCCCTTTTTGTGATGTTACCGACGTTTTCCAGCTCCCAGAACTTCTGAAGCGTTGCGTTGATGTCCGTTGTTGTAGTGAGAGAAATAGCCTGATTGCTTTGGTTAAACATTAGCGATGTTATAACCCATCCAAAAACTGATGAAATGGCAATGAGATTGCCCGTATTATCATATATCCTTTTTCCTGTGAGTGTACTCCATACGTGTTCGCTACCAAGTAGTATATCGATTGGTGCAGATGTGTTGAACGCCGTGTCTGCCATTTGAAGATCCTTGAACTTATCAAGAACCGATGTGTCTATGTTTTGCCTTTCCATTGATGAAGTAATTTTGCCAAGCACGTGAGCCTTGACAACCAATTCATAATTCGAGATCCGAGACCTGATTTGAAGTGTGCTGCAACCCCTTGTGGTGTCTGCCGCTACCGAAGAAATTCCCGAGACTAAGATGTGTGATGGTGAACGTGCCAATCCGAGAGCGTGTATACAACGTTCCGATATGTATGATAATTCGGAGCCAGTGTCCAATAAGAGTCGGCATGAAACGTAATCTCCTCTTGCACTCCTTACGTAGGCCACAGCGGTAGGTAATACGCTTCTGTGTACTCCGTTTGGTTGAGTAGATGATCCTGTCCCTTGCGCACAAACTGTTGCGCCTGCGTTCCGTATATGTGCCATATGATTCAAGGTGGTTGCTGTATCCTGTGAAATTTGCTGTTGATTCCAATCGACTTGAAGCTGAGTGCCCTGTGGTTGATTACTCTGAACGTGGATAAGTGTATGGTGATGACCTTTACATTGCCTGCACTTGTATGTTGACTTGCATTTGCTGACCCCATGGCCAGGCTTTAAGCAATTAAAACAAAGTGATTTTTCCTTCACAAACGATCTTCGTTGATCAACTGCCATATCCAAGAATTGTTGACAGCCATATAATGTGTGTTCTGTCGACCGACATTTAGTGCACGTGGTGCTTTCCAATGCAACCATTGATTGTGTAGTCCGTTTCTGTTTTTCCCCTTGTGCAGATTTGCCTCCAGTAGCTGACTCCCGTTTGCTTAGTTCCAATTCCTCGCATCGAGCATCCAGAAATTTGAAGAATTCCTCCAGAGTAGGTGAATCTGTGTCCATACTGCGCTCTATCCATCTACGCCGTGTGTCAGCATCAAGTTTTTCCAATAAAAGATATATAATCCAGCAATCACGTCCCGTTTGATTTATGGCATCCAGTCCTCGTACAATTTCGTTTGCACCGTCTGATACCTTCCGTATGATTGACGCATCGATTTTTGTTGTTGTTGGCAAACTTATAAATTGCTCCAAAAACGAATTTACAATATGCCGTGGACGATTGTACCTTTCCTTAAGTCGTTCCCAAGCCGTGTTATAAGCTGCATCCGTAATACCCAAATGTCGTATCAAGTTTGCAGCCTCATCGCTCAATAACGTTTTTAGATGATGAAATTTCTGAGTATTTGACAAATGCTGCTTGCTATGAATTGTGCTTTCATATATGTCTTGAAAAGCTGGCCACTCTGTGTAGCTACCAGCAAACCGTTTAATTTGAATTTTTGGCAATTCGCTTTGCAACCCTGATGTCGCGTCTGATGCGCGTTCTGCCGAAGAATTTGACGTTGCTTGCGCCGCGTTGTCGCCCGTCGCGACGGCGCCGAAATCCGTTACGTTTCTTGCTGTTTGATTTACAGCTAGCCGTTCGAAAAGTTTTTGTTGTTGTTGCAACAAATTGATTATTGCGTCGTTTTGATGAAGCCCGGTGCTATCATCCCCATTGCTTACTGAAGATGTAGTCTCGTGCGAGAAGAGCTATAGAATTGCCGAGTTCCGTGAATTGTTTCCAAAGAGCTTGCAGTTGCTCCTTCCTTGCTGTTACCTCTGATGACGTTGTTGTAGTATCTGCTCCACGAGCCCATGTCCATATCCGCGTGATGCTTGCCTTAAGCGAACCACGTGATCTCATCAAAGCCTTGAGTTGTTGTTCCATAGTTGATTTCCGCCAGTATAAAACGCGATCAATCCCAATACAAAATATCTCTGGCTCGAATGACCAAACTTATGGTTTGGAAATAAAACGCCTTTCGATTGCAACGATTGAATGCTCTTTTCATACTGCATTTTTTAACATACGTTTTGTGGTAATGACCGTCGCAGCGGTATCGATACATTTCAAAAAAGTTAAAATTTAAGTTTACATGTGAATGATTAAATTTGGCAATTAACAGAGTTGCCACCGTTCCTCAACACTTTCCATAGGACAAATGCTAAGAATTCGTTTGAAAAAGATTTTTCAAACATCTCAACAATGCAGTCTATGGCAAGACTATGGAGAATGTAGAGAAAAGGGCTAATGTTAAATTAATTACTGAATGGGAAAGTACAAACTCAAAATCTTCATCTGGCCGCAAAAGGGATTGCGCACGCTCATTAATTGCTAAAAGCAATTTCCATAGCGTAAAATATTTTGATGATAATTTTTGCGCATTCCAAATGCGTAAGTTAAATGTCTACTACGATAAGCCTATTTATTTAGGCTTTGCTGTGTTAGACATATCAAAATGGAAAATGTACGATTTTCATTATCGGTATATGAAACCGAAATTTGGAGAGTCTGTACAGCTTAATTATATGGATACAGACTCTTTCATATACACGGTTAAAACCGAAGATTTTTACGCAGATATACGTGAAGATCTTGCATTGAAATTTGACACATCAGATTATCATTCAGATATTTTGAAAAAATATAATTTTAGTAGCGTTAATAAAAAACGTTTAGGCTTCTTTAAAGACGAGTTGAATGGTAAGCCTATGAGTGAGTTCGTAGGTTTACGTTCGAAAATGTATTCATATCTTGTTCCTGGTGCTCCTGAAGTAAAGAAGTCTAAAGGGGTTAAGCAAAGTTGTGTTAGGCGAATCGGCTTTGCCGATTATAAAAATTGTCTTAATACTGGTGAAAAAACGAAAGGTACAATGTCATTGATAAGATCAGATAGGCATGTACTTAAAACAAGTACAATTTCAAAAATAGTCCTTGATTCTAAAGATGATAAACGAGTTGTTGTAGAATCAGATCCATATAATACAATGGCTCATGGTCATTACAGCATAGAAAAGCGTAAGACTATGGAAGAAATTGACTTGCATAATGCCAACATTTTTGTTTGGGATAAGAAAATCAAAGAGATAGAAACGGCTGAAAATAAAACTAATAAACAGAAGGCTCTATTAAAACGATATAAGGAAGAAAAAGAGAACTCAGAAATAAGTTTATTTTTATGCCGAAGTGGCCCTCATAACAAAATTTTATTAGAAAAATTTGTTTTTTTTTTTTTTTTTTTGTTTTTTTTTTATAAACATGTATAAAATTGTAATTAAGAATAAATCATTTGTTATTATTATTATTAGTATAAGTTTACATATAAAGAAAATTTGTTTGGGATAAGAAAATCAAAAGAGATAGAAACGGCTGAAAATAAAACTAATAAACAGAAGGTTCTATTAAAACGATATAAGGAAGAAAAAAGAACTCAGAAATAAGTTTATTTTATGCCGAAGTGGCCCTCATAACAAAATTTTATTAGAAAAACATGTATAAAATTGTAATTAAGAATAAAACATTTGTTATTATTATTAGTAGTATGAGTTTACATATAAAGAAAATTTGTGAATAAAAAAATATTTCAAAATACGATTGTTATTAGTTTAAGTTTACATATAAAGAAAATTTGAGAAAAATACAATTGTTATTAGTATAAGTTTGCATATAAAGAAATATTTGAAAATACAATTGTTATTAGTATAAGTTTGCATATAAAAGAAAAATTTAATAATAAAGAAATATTCAAAAATACAATACAAATGGTTTTGAAATTTAATATTTGTGATGTTGAAAATTTGGTGGTAATATAATATTAGATTTTAATGTCTGTTTATAGTTTTTATATCTCCTTCAATAAGTAAAGTTTGATTTTCACTTGAAAAAAGCTCATTTGAATTACTAACAACTACATTCGATTTTAACGTTTGATTATAATTATATAAATCTCCTTTCATAAATATGGTGTCATTTTCAGATGGAAAATGTTTATCATCATCAAAATCAGCATAATTATCGTCATCAATTTCATTATAAATATTGTTATGATCTGGAAATAAAGTCGAAAAAAGAAATTAAAATTTGTTTATTTTCAAATATTTTTATCATAAAATTACTCACCTTTATTTAAATTTCCCTCTTTGTTATATATAATATTATGTTCTGGAAATAAAGTCGAAAAAGAAATTAAAATTTGTTTATTAGGCCATGGATTTTAAAAATATTCATGGTCTACTGTGTTTGTCGGAACGCAAATGTGCGTAACAGGCAGAAGGAGGCATCTCCGACCCCATAAACTATATATATTCTGAATCAGTATCAACAGCCGAGTCGATTGAGCCATGTCTGTCTGTCCGTCTGTCCGTCTGTTCGTCTGTCCGTCTGTCTGTCTGTATGAACACCTGGATCTCAGAAACTATAAGAGCTAGAGTCTTCAAATTTTGTGACAACATACGTTTATATTCAGGTGTCTCAAAGTTTTTTGAAATTTGGCCACGCCTCTCCCCGCCTCTGTAAATCAGTAATAACAGTTTAATATACACAATATACACACCACAACAAAAGTTGTACATCTCACATGAAAAATACCTTTCCACGGGTGTTTCCTGAAAATTTCATTTCAATCGGAATAAAAATAAGTGAGATATGATCCGAATTAAACTCAATTTGAACGTATACTTATGCGCATATTAAGACCTAATTTACGCATCATACCGAAGTTCGAATCTAGCTTCGGACACACAGCATAAAACAAAACATTTTATTTGCATAGAATGGTAACAGAATTGCCAGCTCAGAATGCAACTTTGCCGATCGGAAAATAAATGGGGTTGTGGCTTAGTGGTTAGAGTGGCGGACGGCACTTCTTAGAGAGTTCGTATGTTCGTGCGTGAGCGAGTTCGAGTCCTAGCGGAGGCTAGTGCAATTTTTATTTTAATTACTTTTTTTGGTTTTTTTTATTTATATAAACTAAAAGGAAAACAACAGCCGAAAACTACAACCTCTACCTTAGTTCTAAATTATTTAACTAAATAGCAATCAAAATAAATTTCATATTTTTATGCAATAGTTAAGACAATCAATGAACACGAATGTTAGAGCGGGATGCCGATACATGCATGTCTGCATTTGCACATTTATGTATCGTCAGTTGCCGGCATTCCGCACATACGCAACTGTCAGATATTGCGTCGCACACATACGGGCAAAGTTTATAAAAGTGTTCTAATTAAATATGTTGCGTACCAAAAATTAAATTAGTGTTTGTTAAGCTTTTAAATTATTTAATAGAAAAGAAAGAAAGAAAGGAAAACATATCACGCATTGACCGCGGCAGCAATCGAACCCGAACAATGTCAACATCATTGGTCTTCGAATCCGGCACACACTCCACTAAGCTACTGCACAACTTCCGCAGCCGCGACTCCTGTTTGCCATTATGATCTAATGCTTATGCTATTTTTAAATGCTTAAATTCAAACAAACCAAAATTTTCATTATAAATAAGGGAAAATAAATTATACACGGTATACCATGATAATCCATGGCCTTCTACAGTCAGCACCTGACTGTAGCGTTCGACTGGTTTTTAAATATTTTTTATCATAAATTACTCACCTTTATTTAAATTTCCATTCTTGTTATTTTTATTATTCTGTAAGATATAACTTGTATTAAAATATTAAAAGAATGTTTCTAAAAAGATTTCAAATTTCAAATTTCATATATTTTTTTTTTTTTTTTTTTTTTTGTTCATGTTTATTAAATTATTTGATCATTTAAAGTCGACTTAAAATAACTAATATTCTTAGGTATATTAACTATATCTTCTGAAATATTTTTTTCTAGTCCCTCATAATAATCGTCTAAATATTTTTCGAAAATTTCCCGTTTTGCTTTTAATGTTTCGTATTTTTCTTCTAAGCGAGCTGCCTCATCGCTCTGCATTTCATTTATCTCATAGCTGATGCCATTTTTTTTCTCGATTACGATTTCTAATAAAAACAGTTTCCCCAGCTTGTCTAGACAGCTCTCTCATTTCCTTCTTCTCTTTAATCTGCTCATCTTCTAAGCTTAATGAAGTGAAAATTTCAGCAAATTCTATACATGTAATTTTTAATTTTGAGGAAACAAAGCACTTTTATCATCCTGATCTTCTTTTTTTATTGGAAGTGTTCTATAATGACACTTAATTCCTACAGTTTGATTTCCATATTCTTACTTAAAATACCTATTCATTCCTCTTCGCCCTAACTGTATGCGTCCTCCAATATCTAACTCCTTTGCCACTAAATCCTCCTTAAATATTCGGATTATCTCTCTTTTTGTAATACTTATAAGAGGGTTATTTATGTTAAAGCTATTAGTTAACTTAGAAATATTTCGTTTAGTTATCCGACTTACTTCCATATGTTTTGCAAACTCTACTGCTGCTGCTGCTTGTGTTGTTGCTGATGTTGCTGTTGTTGATTCCGGTGTTGCAAAGTATCCTATTCCATCCTCCGTATCCTGGTCTTCCATAATACCATATATCGGTGCTGGTGTAGTTGTAGTATTTGTTGTTGTTGTTGTTGCTGCTTCCGGTGCTGTAAAGGATCCCATTCCATCCTCCGTATCCTGGTCTTCTATAATACCATATATCGGTGCTGGTGTAGTTGTAGTAGTTGTCGCTTCATCGGTTGTTGTTGCTGCTGTTGTTGTTGTTGTTGTTGTTGTTGCTGGTGTTGTTGTTGTTGTTATAGAGTCCATTAAATTATTATTTTTTGCATATTCTTTATTGTCAAGAATATGATACTCAGGCGTCTGAGTTGTTGTGGTTAATAAAATTTTCTTGTTTTCATTATTTTCTGTTATGTTTTTAAACACCGTACTTTCCTCTAAGACCTCAATTTTCAGGTCTACTTTGAGGAACTGTGACGAGTTCGGATACCGGAAGTACAAATGGTAGTTTAGATCCATATCAGGATTTAAAACAAATTGTACTGGTTTTGAATTAACCAGTACAATTGATATTATTATTGATATTAAAAGAAATTTGAACATATTTCCTTTTGTAATATTTTTCCTTTTGTAATATTTAAAAGACAGACGCGAACACACCACGAGTCTGGGCACGAATGAAAGCTAAACATAGTGATAGAAAACTTTTCGACTTTTTTTAACAAGCACCATGTTTCGAAATTTAGCTTTACACACACACACACACACATGATAAGATTCTTTCACAATAACATAACAAATTTTCTATGTTGGGGAGGCATCATGTATGTATGTATTTATAGAATTTCGTTTTTATGTGCGCAACTATCTGGAGAGGTGGTGGCTGCGTTCAACATGTGGGCATTATGTATGTATGTATTTATAGAATTTCGTTTTTATGTACCCAACTATCTTGAGAGGTGGGGAAACCCAACCAACGTACAAAAACTCTATCCCCTTTTCGTTTCAGAATTTTTTCCACTAGATATGTATGCGGGAAATGTGTTTTCTTTATCTCTTGCTTATAAAATCCCCCTTCAATGGGGTTTCCATTTAGGTCTTCGAGCAGATATGTAGTTGGATACGTTCTTTGAATTTTCCGAATTTTAAAAATTTCTGTTGTCCAATTTGGGGTATAGCCCTTTTCAAACACGTGTTTGTATTTACTTATGCGCACAAGATCGCCTTGACGCAAGTTTTTCTCTATAAATATTTTTATGTGGTTATATGCTGTCTTTAGAATTTTTTTTTCATTGGCCTTTGTTACATTAATTGGCTTCTCTTGTATGGTTCTATGCTTTCGATTATTATATACATCAATTAGTTGTTTGTAGATTTGAACCCATTTATATGTTCCATTAAAACTGAACTCACGCCACATGAGTTCTTTCAATGTTCTATTAAAACGTTCAACAATTGATGCCTTTAGGGAACTGAATGTAGAGTAGTGGTTGATTTGATAAGAGTGCATTAGTGCTTTGAAATGTGTATTATAGAATTCAGTTCCGTTATCAGTTTGTAAATTTTTTGGTGTACCACAACCAGACTTGAATATTTTTTCCATTGCCTGTGCTACTTCTTTAGCATTTTTGTTTTTAATGCTTCACCCCACGCATATTTTGAAAAACAATCTATAACAGTTAGAAGATAGCGAATCCCCTTATTCGATGAAGTGTATGCTCCCATTTCAACTAAATCAGCTTGCCATAAGTCGTTGATACCCTTCACGATTACCCTACGTCGCTTAAAATTCTTAATTGATGCTCGATGTAATTCATTTACTATTTCTCGCTTCGTTGATGGTAACATTTCCGTTGTTGTTGTTTTCATACTCGTTGACCTCGTTCTTGTTGTTGGTGGTGGTGGTGGTGGTGGTTGAGGTGTTGACGTCATCGTTGCCCTTGCTGATGTTGATGTTGATGTTGTAATCAGTGATTTCTTCATGCAACATATATTCTAATTTAGTTTGATGATGTGTAAAAAGTTTTACCCCTTTCTACGCTCTGGGTTTCACTTTTAAGAGTTGTCGTAAAGCTAATATAGTTGAAAAAATCTTCTTCTTTATTATCTATTTCTTCAATTCGTTTTTTCACAACTGTCTCTAAGTTAGAAATTCTTTTCTTGAACTCGATAGTGTTTCTCTCAATCTCTGAAAGTAATGCTTTTTCTAATTTTTTTGCTGACGCTGTTTGCTAGACATTGAGGAAGTTATATTCCTAATAACTTTTTTTAGTTCTTCATCAACATATAATTTTGATGTCAAGTCGTTTTCATGTATGGGAGATAGACAATTTTTAAATATTTTCTTCTGTGCATTCAGATTACCATCGGAGGAGTCATTCAATAAAACTTGAAATTTTTCCACACCTTTCTTAAAATGTTTTGAATATTCTACTTTATTCGAATAATGCCCAAACCTATCAAGTGACATGTTGAATATGACTGTGAGTGTCAATTGCATATCATATTTAAAGTTTTTTCATTGCATTTTTATAGGTTTTATTAAAACTTCTGGATATTCTTCGTCTTCTTTTTCATTTATTATAATACTTGGATATTCAACATTTTGAGCATATCCATTTTTATCCTGAATCAATGTACTATCTATTTGTATAGTACTAGATTTTACAGCAGGTTTTTTTAAATATTTGCTCACAAATCTATTCAAGTTGTTGATTTTTTCGATAATTGTATTCATAATTCTATCGAGATTTGCCATTAAATTAATTAAACTAATTACGTTGTCTTCCATTTCTGTTATACGGTTATTTCGTTGATCGAAAGCCTTAATTATTGTTTGCTCCTGTAGTGCTTTCAACTCATTTACTTTCGCATCTACATATGCTTTTATTGTCAAATCAAAATCGTTTTTCGGTAGCGAAGAATTTTTAACTCGTTTTTTCTGTACATTTATGTGACCGTCACTATCAAGATATACACCTGTTAGGTTTTCAAGCTCTCTTTTGAAAATTGAAGAAAATTGACTATTACTCGAATAATGACCAAACTTATCAATAGACATTTTGATATTAATTGAAAAGTGTTGAAGACTCTTGTATTTATTAGTATATTATTTTCTCTTCACGCAACTCTTCTGTTATTGATTGAATTTCATTGTTATGATTGTTATTACCAGCAGCTTGTGAAGCTATTAAAAGTTGCAATCGTTCAACTAATTCGTTAACGTTATTCCAATAAACATAATTTGGTTTGACCTGTTTGTACTTTATAAACATACTACCATCGACACCCCCTCCTTTCTTGCTTTGAATTGGTGTAGATACAGCTACAGGTTTTAATTTAGCTGGTGTCGTTGTTGTTGTTGTTGTTGACGATAACAAAGGTTTAATAATTTTGGTATATTTCAATGCACGAGTTCCTTTAATTTGTTTTTGCGGATCATAATCTCTTCTATGTGCACTCGTTTCTTCCAAAATCTCTTTATATGAAAGTAAATCAGTTTTAGAGTAATTCGTTGGTTGGTTATGAAAAATTAGAGAGTATAAGCCAAATGTTAGAGGCCATGTACTTCCGCTTGATAATATAATTTTTTGTTTTTTTACTTCTAGTTGCTTGTTGATTTTCTATATTTGATTGAGAATAGAAAATATCATTATCACTCTCATCATCATTATTATCAACACTTGAATTATCAATAGAAGAGTCTCGTCGTTTTTTTTGTTTTTTAATTCTCTCATACTTTATTTTTTTAATTTTATTATTATAGTTGGTATGCTCTTGTTTTACATCTCTAACAAGTTCATGCAATGGTTCTGTTATAGGCTTAAAAGTCTCTTCCAAATGAGAGATATTATCATTCTTCGCTTGCTTCAATTCAGAAAATTTTCTTTTCAGAACATTTCTAGTTTTTGTCAACTGATCTAATATTTTCCTATTCATTTTATTGAATTCAGATATCTTTTTCTCTATGTTACTTCTTCAGTACTGTGAACTAATACTAAATGTCTAAAATATTTATAACAATGGAGTTTGTAGTTTTTTTTTAAAAAAAATTTTAAACTTTATTTTCTTCTTCATGGTTATTGGTTATATCATTGATTACATTCTTAGATTTAATTAATTTTTGTTTAAGAGTTTTATTTAATTCTTATACTATATTATCATTACTTCCTTTGGTTATGGTGAAATGCTTCTCCTTTATAATCTCAATTCTCTCATCTAACATATTTGCATACCGTTCAGGCAAATACAAAATATAGTTATCTAGTTCAAGGGCCAATGATTTTCCGATTCTGGTCTGCTTGCGTGTCGCTCTCAAGATTGGGTAGCACACATTGATCTCCATCTTACTTTTGCTTAAGAGTGGCTTCGATGACATTCCGTTGAACTCCTTGAGAACATCTAAATATTCCTGATTGCTCATTCTTTCGATGTTGGTGTTCTTGTTGTTGTTGTTGTTGTTGTTGTTGTTGCTGGTGTTGTTGTTGTTGTCGTTGTTGCTATTGTTATTTTGTAGCTAGCGCTAACAGGTAGTTTATAGATAGCGATAGGTAACTGAGCTCAATAGTTAGCAGGTACCGGATTTATATAGCCAGTAAGCGAACCCGCTCAATGCATGTTTGAGAACACGCCCTCGCTCTTACCAGCTCAATGCATGTTTGAGAACACGCCCTCGCTCTTTCCAATAGATCTTCACAAGAGCATGGGCATGGTAAAGAGAGTGAGAGAGGGACGGAGGGATAAAACATTCAACCCTCATATTCTTGATCGTGCATTCTTTCGTTACATCTCACTGCTATGTTCTTTGAGAACACGCCCTCACTCTTTTCAATAGATCTTCACTAGAACATGAGAATGTAAATAGAGAGAGAGAGAGAGTGAGGTACGGAGAGATAGAACATTCAACCCTCATTTCATGATCTCTGATTCGAACGTAAGCAAAAAATGGAGTGAGAGATGGCCACAGTTGAATGTATTAAATTGTTTTTGTTCTCTAACATAGTTATAGTAAATATTTTTTCCCAAGTATTTCACAACTTCTTTTGGTGGTTGTAAATTCCCAAAACTATCAAAGTAGTGTATGCTCTTTCCGTTTTTATTATAAGCTACCCAATGTGTACCATTTGATGTTGAATCGTCTAAGTTGACGATACCCGATTCACGAATCTATGGGGAACTTGGAAGTGAATCTCTCATAAATACACCTCTGAAATGTGATACATGTTTTCGAGCAAACTTTTCAATGTCAAAATTAGAAAGTGCTCTGTTGGGTAGCTTATCTATTAGTTTTTTTTTTTCCTATAGCCCCTTTAAACGGATTAAGATATAATCCATAACCTTTTTATAAGGTTTAAGAAACATACCATTTCCCACATGAATACTCTCTATTTTCTTATTATGTCGCTTGCTCTCTTCCAACTGTTTTTTCCTGTGTTTGCATTGGTGATTGCTTTAGCAATAGCAGAACTACCTGAAGCAAGACTACCTATAGCGCTGAGAGCAGTTAAAATGGGAACAAGTGGTAAAAAGCCACCAATTTTTGGTACATTAATTACCCTAGGAACTTTTTATGTTTTTTTTCCGACCTCCAATTGATTTTGTAACTGCTTTGCGTGCAATCCTAATTGCATTCATCAAGTCTAATGGTTTCTTTTCTTTTAACGCTCGAATACCTGACTTGATAACATGTGAAATGTTCTTGTTTCGCAGTTTACAACGTCTTTTCTTATTCTTCTTCCTATTTTTTTCCCCTTCTTCCTTTTTCTCATACCCATTCCAAATTTCCTTTTTGCTTTCATTATATTTGTGACAAAATACGCCGACGATTTTTCTCATAAGCCAGAGTCTTTTGCATTTACACGTTCCCACGCCCTGTTTATCAACTCTTTATCAGCCTCGTGTCGTTGACTCAAGTCTTTATGTTGTGAATAAGCGATATCGTGTATTCTACAAGCCTCGTCCAATTTATTTATTCCTCGATCGCCTCGTGCCAAACGTTTAGATAAATACGTACCAGGACCACAAAAATTATAACCAGGTAGATGAGCTTCAAACGGTAGTCCATTAATTATTTTATTTATAACACCACCGCCTCGCTTCAAGTTTGAATTATGACTAGAACAATTATAAAAGCGTTTGCCCATTTTATTTGTTGTTTAATCGATGAGCATTTCTCATTGAATGAAGTAAAGTGTGGGAGTGACAATGCGTTTAATAAAACAAAAACAAGATATTTGTATTAGAAACCTTGAGAGTGGTAATGATGCTCAATCACTGTCTCAAAAATTACCACGTCATAGCCCCCTCTTACCTAATACAATAAGAGCACTTGTTGTTGGCCCATCCAACTGTGGGAAAACTAATCTAATGCTTGGCTTAATCGAGAGCCCAAACGGTTTAAAATTTGAGAACATTTATCTATTCTCAAAGAGTTTGTATCAACCCAAGTACGAGTATTTGGAAAAACTAGTGAAACCAATAAAAGGTATGGGGTACTATACTTTCTCGGAAAATGAAACAGTTTTACCACCCAACGAAGCTAAAAATAATTCAATTATGATTTTCGATGATGTTGCATGTGAAAAACAGAATAATATCCGTTCATATTTCTGCATGGGTTGTCATAATAATATTGATTCATTTTACTTGTGTCAAACCTATACACATATCCCGAAACACCTTATTCGTGATAACGCAAATATGATAATAATGTTCAGACAAGATGATTTAAATATGCGACATATTTACCGAGATCATATCAATACAGATATGAGCTATGATTCATTTCTGAAAATGTGTCAAAAGTGTTGGAAGGATAAATATGGGTTTCTGTTAATAAGCAAAGATAATGATATAGACAAGGGACGGTATAGAAAGGGTTTCAATCAATTCATAGTCAATTAAGATTATATACCATATATAATAGGATATATTGGTTGAGTGAATGTTATTATTCCCAGTATATCATTAGATTTAAAAATGGTTAGATCATTCACACTCACATTAAATGGGAGTGAACCCATACTAAATACAAATTTTTTCCGCCAATAGAACTGAATGGTGGTGAATACGAGTGTGCACTCATTGATTTTCACATGTATAATTCTATACCCAATGTCGATGATAGTAATAAATTATTTCATATTGGCGACAAGATCATTGCAATTCCTGTAGGGTCATATGAACTAGAAGATATCTATGATTATTTAAAAAGCCAATTACTAGCAGATGGTCTTGACAACACATTCAGGATAGAAAGCAATAATAACACACTTAAAGTGCATTTTACCACAAGCACACACCCTATTTATTTTGATAAAAAAAGATCAATTGGAAATTTGTTTGGATTTAATAAGAGAATACTACAACCAGATAAACAAATAACATATGTTTCTGATCAGCCTGTTAACATTTTTAAAATAAATACAATACGTTTGCTGTGTAATATTGTGAGTGGTACATATATCGATAGTGGTCAGGATCACGCGTTATATGAATTTGGTATTAGTGTACCGCCTGGCTATAAAATGATTGTAACCCCTAATAATCTCATTTATTTACCTGTCATAAGAACCAGAGATAAGAACTCTTTCTATGCAAATAACTGATCAAAACGGTGATTTAATAAATTTGCGAGGTGAAAAGTATACAATCCGTATTCATTTGAGACTAATACAATGATTGTATATAATAAAAGACCTGACATTTACATTCCACAATCCACTTCCATTCGAAAAGTTAAGCGAAGAGGTTCAAAGGGTAAAAAGAAACAAACAAAAAACCATAAGCTAACATTAAAAAATAAATTGATTCTGTAGCATTATATCTATATTATTGTATTTTATTATATAAGCTTTATCGGATTTAACGATTAATCGATGTTAAAGACATATTAAGAAGTTCCGATAGTTGTTAATCTATTTTTGAATCATCGTGTAATTAAATCGATAGAATTAGAGTTAAGACGATTGTTATCGAAGATCGGCATTCAATAAGAGAAGCGCAAGTGCTAAACGACGCATTAAGAGATAAAAAGTGTAATTAAATAATTAAAATAAAGTAAAGACTATTAAAAATAAAATAAGAACTTCATGCAACAACTTCAGAAGTGGGATTGCCAGCTTACATATATAAAAAAAACCAATTTTTTTATCAATATTGAAAATTGACGCGGCAAGTGACGCCGAAAGTGACGCCAAAACGACGCCATCATTTTTTTTCCGTTACTATGAAGAAAAAAGAGCTGATGAAATTACTTACTGCGAATAAAATAGACTTTCCGACCAAAGCAACCTTCAGACAATTATCAGTAATTGCATCAAAACATAATCTGCATAATCTTATGGATACTTCTGAATCAGATTTGGACGCAACAGTGGTGAACAATTGCAAAATGGAAGAAATTACGTCGCAGGTTTCTGATAAGGAAGGAGAAGAACTAGACGCTGCTATAAGAATTGCTCAGAAGAAGAAATTGTTGGCCGAGCTTTCACAAAGTCTTGGCAGTGCTGGTGGTGATACGCGGGACATTGTACGCAGTGTTGTTCCATTTGCAGGAGCTGAGTCATGTGATGCAAAAAAATGGTTAACGGATTTTGAACGTGCTTGTGACGCAGTAAATGATGCCGACGTTTTTAAACTTCGCTGCATACGACTTTTAATGAAACCAGCATCAGAGGGAGAACTTTTCTTACGTGTTGACCGCTCTGCAAACTATGCCGAATTCAGAGACAATTTTTTGAAAACCTTCGGATATGACTACACTATGGCAGAAATAATATCTCAATTGAAGGCAAATGTGTATGTACCAGGCAAAATCTCCATAATTGGGTACATTCTACAGTTGCAAGAAATAGCTGCACGTGCTGAAGTGGATGAAGCGCAAACAGTGAAACTTATAATAGATGGCTTTCAGGATAGTTCTTCAAGTATTGCCATACTGTATCATGCTCAAACGATTGAACAACTTAAGCAACTATCACGTCGATATGCTGAATTGCGGGAGTCACCATCAGAGTGGGAGTCCTCTTGGTTCAGTCAATCGTGGCCCAGGTGACGTCGATGATGTATCGCTTCTCTAGTCAAATTTCCATTTGTTTTCTTCAGTAATACAGCACTTTATTTCGTTTGTGATATTTATATTTTTAAGTATACAAAATATGTCTGGACAGTATACGTCCGTTCGTTAGCAAAGTTGAATAAAGAGTGCATTGAGATTGAATTCTGAAAAATGTCTTTGTCTTATATATATCTTACTCGTAGCTAGCTCAGTTTGTTTACATTATAATTTTGCAGCCGGCCAACTGTCCAATGCTTTGACATAGTATTCTTGCTGATGTAGCTTCTAAGCGGATGTGTCTGCAGTTGCGACATTCGCTTATTAGCTACAATGTTTCCCGGTTCAATAACATTGTTAGTGAATTTGGAACGATCGAGGGGGTTTCGGTGGAGAGTGTAGGCGTGGTACCGATGGGTCGGTAACTCCTCCCCCCCCAGATTGAAGCGATGGCCATAGTGACGGTATGTCCAGCGCGACCATGGGTACATGATGTTCTGGACTTGGTGTAAAGATTGTGACAGGCCTTCTTGCTTTCCAGACAATGATTGTTGCTATGGATAGTACTGCCACTAACATATAAAGGATGGACGTGTGCTGTGTTGTTGTGTTACTTGCGATGATTACCCTCTTATGTGTGTCTATTGCATCTAGATGTAATCTTTGCAGTGTCAGTGTTTCCACCGTGTTGTTTCTTGAAATCCCTCTTGTAGGTGGCATAATTATCTCTGGATGTTCTAATATACTTTCTCTAGTGTTATCATAGTCCAGTCCATTTACTTCTACTGTAGCATTTCCATAAGTTATTATCGCCGATCCGTTTATACAGGTCTCATTGCCTTCTGGTGTTTTTACTTTAGTTTCCTTCGCATCTAAAGATGAAGATGTATCCCTTTTCTGGTTCAAATATATCTGTGACCATGCCAGTATTCTGCATGTCACAATTACTGTGATTATTCTTTAGTAAATTCTGGATACATAATTCGTTTGTAGGTCGTGTTTCAATGTTTTCTATATCGCAAATGGATTTGTTGGCAGTTTGTTGGCATTTGTTCGAAAGATGTACAATTTTATAATCATTATATGCTATAAACTTAGGCGCTATTATAAAAAATGTTTTGTTGAGTGGTAATGGTATAATTCTAGCAATTTTATAATTTTGTTTTTCGAATATAGGTATCATAATTTCAAATATTATTTTATCTTGTATATTATATGTATTTAATTTAATTAATTTGTATATCTCTTGTTTTGATTTGATAGTAATATTTTGTTTTCTTATGATCTCTTCAATTTTTGTGATCTCTTTTGGATCTAGTATTAGCTTAGGTATTATTTTTATTTTAGCCATTATTATACTTTCTGATAGATCATTTAAATGATTTACAAGCCGATCTATATTATATATTATTCTATTAATGTATTGTAATTTATTAATTTGGTCCTGTTCTTTCGATAGTTCTTTAAAAATTTTATTTTGAGATGTTTCTAAAAATCGACTTATCATAGCTTGCTCTTGGTTAATGCTTTTTGCTACATCTTGGAATCTTATTTGTATCTCATTGTTAAATGCTTCTTGATCTAGTAGCGCATTTGTTAAGTTTCTTTCTTTTTCTTTTAATGTGTCTATTTTTTCTTCTATCTCTTGGCCATCATTGGCGTCCATATTACCGGTTATTGATTTTACGATACTTCCTAATCCGTTCACTAAACCCCGTTTTTGTTTTCCCGAGGGTGTTAGTATTTCTATCTTTTCCCGCAATTGGGCTATCTTACCCTCTAGGATATAAGCTGCATCAATGAGCGTTTCATCTTGCTGTATCAAATTAAGTGTACTACTAAATTGTTCTACACAGCTTTCATATTCCTGTAGATCTATTATATGTTTAATATTTTTATAAGTTTGGATTATTAAGCATTCTCCTAGTTCTATTTTGGCGATGGGATTAGTGGACTCATTAATATCTTGGATCGATATGAATTGTGCCGAAACTAGCACGAATCTAAAAAAAAGAGAGAAGCCGAGACATTTAGTTATCTTCTTGTTTCTTTGTAGTCTTTCTGATTTTAGACTTGTGTATCTTTTGACCTCTGCTTGTTTTAAATGTAGGTCCATGTACCCTTAACACTTTATGGATTGTGAAACGAGGTGTAATCTTATTTCTTCTATTTTCTTTTCTAAAGATCTTGTCTCCTTCCTCTATTTCTATTTCATCCGTTCTATTCTCATTTAATTTCATAGTTCTCTTGTATACTATCTCTTCTAACTTACGTTTTACTTTTGGGTATAACTTTTCTCGAAATATATTTAACTGATTTAAATAATCATGCTCTCCATTAAATTTCACTGAGTTACTAAAAGTGTGGGTTTTACCATGGAAAAGTTCATAGGGTGTCAACTTGGTACTAGAGTGTATAGCGTTATTATATGTTATCATGGTTTCTGATAGTACTTCTTCATGTTCACATGGTAGTTGTTCTGCTTTTCTGCTATCAGTGATTATTCTATAAATTTCTGTGAGTGTTGAATGTAATCTCTCTACAGGTGAGTTACTAGACGACTGTTGAAACGAGGTGACATGTAATTGGATATTGTATTGGCAACAAAACTTTTTGAATACTTCCCCCGCAAATTCCGGACCTTGGTCATATACCAGTTTTTTAGGAATTCCAAATAATTCCACAAAATTTTTAAAAGCTTTTATAATGCATATCGAATTTCTATTAGTTACTACATAAGCCCAAGCAAATTTTGAAAATTTATCTATTAGCGTTAAGTTATACTTCCCACTGATTGTATATATATCCATATGTACTATTTCAAGTGGAGCACTTGGAGTTTCCGGAGTTTGACGGCTGCCTATCATATTTTAGCCTAAGGCATATTTCACAGTTCTTAATAACGTTGCCTATTATGCTTTTCATATTAGGAAAATATATTTCTTTTTTAAATGTAAATACGATTCATCTATACCCCTATGATTTCTATTTTGGTGGTCTTTATTAATTATTTCTTCCTGCTTAGCTTTATCCTTTTCTTCTGGCAGCAGCTCAAGTGATCTAACAAGTGTGAAAGTTTTATCTTGTGGGAAATTTTGTGCAAATACTTCTTGTACTATTTTAAAAATATCCTCTGTTGTAAAAATTGCATAAATCTTTTTTGGTTTAAGTGTTGCTTTTAATATGCGTTCTACATTCTCTTTTGTAAATGTTGTTTCCCTAAAGTATTTTCTTAGTTTATTTTTGAAAGCTATTATTATTTTCTGTTCCGTTGTCTGTCCTCCCTGCAATACTATTTGTAAATTAAAATCATTTATCGGTTTTTCTGTTATAGGTATCTGTATGTTAGTTATTGTATTCGTTGCGGTGTCCGTTGCTACTAATTCGCTTGTGTGTACCTCATGATCAATTCTACTAAGCGCATCCACTATAACGTTCTGTGAGCCTTTTTTATATATTATGTCGAAATCGTATTCCATTAATTGTATTCTCCATCTTAATATTTTTGAGCTTGGCTCCTTAAAATTCATTAACCACGTAAGCGGCTTATGATCTGTGACGATTGTGAATTTGTTCCCATAAAGATACGGTCGAAAATATTTAACCGCCCATATTATGGCTAACATCTCTTTTTCAAATGTTGAGTAGTTTACTTCTGCGTCCGAGAGTGTTCTACTCGCGTAGCAAGTAGGTTTGTCATTGTTTAAAGAGCCCTGTGATAATACTGCTCCGATAGCAAAATTACTAGCGTCGGTTGTTAAAATAAAAGGTTTGTCGAATTCCGGATATTTCAAAATTGGGTCGTTAGTCAGTAATGTTTTACATACTTCAAATGCTTCTATAAATTCTGCATTGATTTGTACTGGTTTTTTCCCTTTCAATTGTTTAGTCATTGGCTTCGTTATTCGGGCGAAGTCTCGAATAAACTTTCTGTAATATCCTAGTACCCCTCAAAATGATTTTATCGTCTTTCTGTTATGTGGGCATGGAAAATCTTTTATAATCTGAATTTTATTCGGATTAGGTTTTACCCCCTCCTGTGTGAACGTGTCCTAAAAACTCGACTTCTTTCCTTAAAAAATCGGACTTATTCAATTGTACTTTAAAATTTGCTTCTCTAAGTCTTTGGAACACTGTTTTTAAATTTGATATATGCTCTTGCAAGGATGGTGAAAATATAATGATATCATCCAGATACACTAGACATATTTTACTAACCAAGTCTTTCAGTACGCTGTCCATTACTCTTTGAAAAGTTGCTGGTGCGTTTTTTAGACCGAACGGCATTCTAACATACTCAAAATGACCGCCTTCTACTGTGAACGCTGTTTTTGGTATGTCTTCAGGACTCATTTCTACCTGATGATATCCACTAGCCAAATCAAGGTTAGAAAAATACTTGGTTTTCCCTAGCTGGTCTAATATATCATTAATATTCGGTATTGGGTACTTATCCGAAACTGTCTTCTCGTTAAGTTTCCTAAAGTCTGTAACTAGTCTCCATTTCTTCTGTCCTGTAGCGTCTGCTTTCTTTTGTACTACCCATACTGGAGCACTCCACGGTGAGTGACTTGATCTAATTACATCTTGTTTCAGTAGTTCGTTTACTTGTTTCTTAATTTCCTGCCTTAATGCAAATGCATATCTATATGGTTTAATAAAAATCGGATTTTTGTCTGTTAACGGAATATTATGTTTTACTAAACTAGTAAATGTTAATGGTTCGTTTTCTTTATAAAATATGTCCGAAAATTCCCTGCATAATTTTGAAATCGCTTTCTTTTCTTCTAGATTTAAATGTTCGAATCTAAACTTTTGTGATTCTTCGGGAGTATTCTGCAGTGTATATGTATCAGAAGTAATTGTATGTAATTCGATAACTTCTTCTTCTTTATAGGGTATTGATTCTATTGGTTGTTCAACATATACTAGTCGATCAGTATCTGTGTAGTTGGACACCTCGAAATTACTGATGCCGTTTTCGGCCCTATATATCCCGTCTGATATAATTAAATCTTTTTCAATGGCTACTGCTTTGCATATTATATCTCCCTGTCTCGTTTGTACCGGCAGTGGTATTATTGTTTTAGTATGTCCCTCTATTGTAAATATGTTTGATGTAGTATTGTTTATAATTATAATGTCAAGATTTGCATCAGTCGTAAACAGTTTACGTTTACTTAGATCAATTTTTGCCTCTAACTGTGATAATATGTCCATACCAAAAAGACCATTACAGTATGCTTTACCAGAACAGCTGATTCACTCTTATGCTTATTAACATTACAGATCAAAGAAGTACACATTTATCCCGCTAATTAAATTTGTTGTTTTGTTTTTATCTTTTAGCAGTAAAAAACAAAACAACAAATTTAATTAGCGGGATAAATGTGTACTTCTTGATCTGTAATGTTAATAAGCATAAGAGTGAATCAGCTGTTCTGGTAAAGCATACTGTAATGTTAAATAACATAGTGAAGTTAATTATGCAGTTGCTCGTAATTTGAAGAAAAATAAAATGTAAAATGTAATAACAACGAAAGTAGCAACGGAGCAAAGCAAATTAGTTATTAGATAGTGGATGCACTGATCACATTATAAACGGTAGCAAATTATGTAAAAAGTGTGTAAATTTGAAAAATCAGATAGTTGTTTAAGTATCCGATGAAAAAGAATTGCAAGCGACGTAAATGGAAATGACAAAACATATTTTAGAACATACAACAAGGAAGTTCGATATTTAACAAAATTTGCTAAGCATATCCAGATTAACCTAAAATAAATATATTGTCGTAGCCAGAAATGATTCAAAAATTTGTAATGAAGAAAGAGAATTGTTATCAGTTGCAAACAAAATTAAAAGTTAATATTAAGTAAACAGCTTCATGCCAAAAAACAAACCAAATGAAGTACGAGGGTCGTTTGATAAGTCCGTGTATTTGCCGCGCACCTGCTCTAAATACAACACTGCTCCTGTCAGCAGTTATCGATTAACAGCTGACTGTAAAATTTTGAGAAAGCTGCGTTTTTTGGTTTGCGTTTTATAGGCATTGAAAGCAGACGATCTCGTGAATTTTAACGAAAATGGAAAAAAGTGAATTTCGTGTGCTAATTAAGCATTATTTTTTTGCGTAAAAAATCCATCACCGAAACCAAGGAAAGACTTGATAAATATTATGGGGACTCTGCACCATCAATTTCAATGGTTAAGAAATGGTTTACTGAGTTCCGTTGTGGTCGTACCAGTACAAGTGATGCCGAACGTTCAGGTCGCCCAAAAGAGGTCGTCATGCCAGAAATCGTCGACAAAATCCATGGAATGATATTGGATGATCGGAGAATGAAAGTGCGTGAGGTAGCTGAGGCTGTAGGCATCTCAACTGAACGGGTACATCACATTTTACATGAATATTTGGACATGAAAAAGCTTTCCGCGCGATGGGTGCCGCGATTGCTCACACACGACCATAAGCGCAACCGTGTGACCATTTCAAAGGAGTGTTTGGCGATGTTCAACCGCAATCCAAACGAATTTTTGCGCCGTTTCGTTACCGTAGACGAAACATGGATCCACCACACCACACCAGAGACCAAAGAACAATCAAGACAGTGGGTTTCTCCGGGTGAACGTGCACCAAAGAAGGCCAAGGTGGGTCTGTCGGCCAACAAGGTCATGGCCACAGTTTTTTGGGATGCACAAGGTATCATTCACATCGATTACCTTGAAAAGGGTAAAACGATCACCGGCGAATATTATTCAGAGCTTTTGGACAGATTCGATATTGATTTGAAGCAGAAACGACCGCATTTGGCGAAAAAAAGTGCTGTTCCATCAGTACAATGCACGGGTGCACACGTGTGTAGTCAGCATGGCAAAATTTCATAAATTGGGCTACGAACTGCTACCCCATCCAGCATATTCTCCAGATTTAGCCCCCTGTGACTATTTTTTGTTTCCAAACATGAAGAAATGGCTCGGCGGTAAGAGATTCGGGTCAAATGAAGAGGTCATCACAGAAACAAACGACTATTTTGAGGGCCTTAAGAAAACCTATTATTTGGAAGGAATAAAAAAATTGGAAAAACGCTGGACTAAATGTATAGAGCTAAAAGGAGATTATGTTGAGAAATAAAACGCTTCTTTAACGAAAAAAATATATTTTATTCAAAAAGTCACGGACTTATCATACGACCCTCGTATATACAAATTTAACTAAATAAACTAAAAAAAAAAAATGGAAAAGGGCACTAGGACAAGTAAATTTTCATGTTTGAATTGACTTATAAAGAAAAAAAATAATATGGTCTACTAGATAAAGTCGAGAATATAGAAATGAAATATGCAAATTGTATACAAAGTAAAATGTCAAACAAACCATTCGGGGACAACAGAAGGAATACTTAAGAAACAGTAGAGTAAATAATACAGACTTGAACGGACCACACAGCACAGCAGGTTATCGTGGGGAAAAATAATTTTTCGACAAATGTTGACGATTATAGATGGTTTTTTTTTGATATCCTTCGACCATTGAAAATGGTCAAAAAAGGGTATACTAACTTTGTGCAAATGTATGTAACAGGCAGAAGGAGGCGTGGGAGACATTCTGAGGAAGACTATACTTAGCTAATTATAATACCAACATAACGTCAAAATTCCAATCCGATCGGACAACAAACACAGAAGTTATTAAACAAAAACCTTGTTCGCTTTAATTTTTTATACAGACCAGCAAGCTGTGACGTCATTGCAATGCTCATGTAGGAAAGAAAAGGAAAGACAATGCGAGCGCGTAGAGCCATCTGTTGTGCTTCTCTTGTTTTCTATGAGCACGTTATTTTTGCATTCAAACGCACACACACATACATACATTTGTGCTTGACCAATGAAATGATACACAGACAGAACATTTTTATTTTAATAAGATGGCGTTGTGAAAAAGTACAGCGTATTACACACAAACATACAGGCAAAGGATGATGAAATAGTTAAGCGTCGTGGTGAAATACAATTATTGAAAAGCTTGATGGAATTTAGGTGTCTTAATGGAATTGCGCTATAAGGACCGACTTGTGAATGCTAAAGCAATGTCTGCATCTTCAATACCTAAGAGATCTGACGAAATGGAATCTGAAAGTGAAACGGAGTTCAGCGGCACTCAAACGATGAAACTCAGAGAAAAGGAAGACACCGTTACAATTCTCATAAAGTGCATGACGGAACAGTTAGCTGCATTATCTGCACAAAACTGTACATTGGCTTCACAAATGGCGAACGTTACTAAGGGTACTGCAACGGGCACCGGCGATTATGGATTGGCTATCAACAATGCAGCAAAGGGCTGCAACAACATGGGTTCAAACGAGGAAGACGTATCGGGAACGGACACACATGGTAGCACTGGCGTTTCTGTTATGAAGAGAGACGCAGCTTTAGAAGCAAATTTTGTAGGCACACATGGTGGCACTCGTGTTTCTGCACTAGCTGCCCAACAAATCGGCGTTTTTATGGAAAGGGCTGGTCTTAACACACAGAGAACATGCTATATTATATACAGGAAAGCTCTGGTCGTGATACACAGAGAAAAAGCTAGGGACCTGATACACAGTTAGGCTTTGGTCTTGATGCACAGAAAAAAATCTATGGACCTGATTAACAGGAAGGCTCTGGTCATGATACACAGATTATGAACTTCATATTTTGGGCATCAACGCGACTGGAAGGCAACATAGTGTCTCAGCAGCCGCTGATCATATCAGAATTGCCGAGAATAGTGACATTGCTCATTGGCACGAGGCAGGCACAGAGAAAATAGTTATCTCGTGCACCCACAGTACAATTCTGTTACCAACCTCGTAAGCTCATAAATCTGCCTGTATTTAATGAAAATGCAAAAGATTGGCCAGTATTTTGCACTTAGTTCTCACTATTTTGAGGGCCTTGAGAAAACCTATTATTTGGAAGGAATAAAAAAATTGGAAAAACGCTGGACTAAATGTATAGAGCTAAAAGGAGATTATGTTGAGAAATAAAACGCTTCTTTGACGAAAAAAATATATTTTATTCAAAAAGTCACGGACTTATCATACGACCCTCGTATATACAAATTTAACTAAATAAACTAAAAAAAAAAAAAATGGAAAAGGGCACTAGGACAAGTAAATTTTCATGTTTGAATTGACTTATAAAGAAAAAAAATAATATGGTCTACTAGATAAAGTCGAGAATATAGAAATGAAATATGCAAATTGTATACAAAGTAAAATGTCAAACAAACCATTCGGGGACAACAGAAGGAATACTTAAGAAACAGTAGAGTAAATTATACAGACTTGAACGGACCACACAGCACAGCAGGTTATCGTGGGGAAAAATAATTTTTCGACAAATGTTGACGATTATAGATGGTTTTTTTTTTGATATCCTTCGACCATTGAAAATGGTCAAAAAAGGGTATACTAACTTTGTGCAAATGTATGTAACAGGCAGAAGGAGGCGTGGGAGACATTCTGAGGGAAGACTATACTTAGCTAATTATAATACCAACATAACGTCAAAATTCCAATCCGATCCGACAACAAACACAGAAGTTATTAAACAAAAACCTTGTTCGCTTTAATTTTTTAGTACAGACCAGCAAGCTGTGACGTCATTGCAATGCTCATGTAGGAAAGAAAAGGAAAGACAATGCGAGCGCGTAGAGCCATCTGTTGTGCTTCTCTTGTTTTCTATGAGCACGTTATTTTTGCATTCAAACGCACACACACATACATACATTTGTGCTTGACCAATGAAATGATACACAGACAGAACATTTTTTATTTTAATAAGATGGCGTTGTGAAAAAGTACAGCGTATTACACACAAACATACAGGCAAAGGATGATGAAATAGTTAAGCGTCGTGGTGAAATACAATTATTGAAAAGCTTGATGGAATTTAGGTGTCTTAATGGAATTGCGCTATAAGGACCGACTTGTGAATGCTAAAGCAATGTCTGCATCTTCAATACCTAAGAGATCTGACGAAATGGAATCTGAAAGTGAAACGGAGTTCAGCGGCACTCAAACGATGAAACTCAGAGAAAAGGAAGACACCGTTACAATTCTCATAAAGTGCATGACGGAACAGTTAGCTGCATTGTCTGCACAAAACTGTACATTGGCTTCACAAATGGCGAACGTTACTAAGGGTACTGCAACGGGCACCGGCGATCATGGATTGGCTATCAACAATGCAGCAAAGGGCTGCAACAACATGGGTTCAAACGAGGAAGACGTATCGGGAACGGACACACATGGTAGCACTGGCGTTTCTGTTATGAAGAGAGCGCAGCTTTAGAAGCAAATTTTGTAGGCACACATGGTGGCACTCGTGTTTCTGCACTAGCTGCCCAACAAATCGGCGTTTTTATGGAAAGGGCTGGTCTTAACACACAGAGAACATGCTATATTATATACAGGAAAGCTCTGGTCGTGATACACAGAGAAAAAGCTAGGGACCTGATACACAGTTAGGCTTTGGTCTTGATGCACAGAAAAAAATCTATGGACCTGATTAACAGGAAGGCTCTGGTCATGATACACAGATTATGAACTTCATATTGTGGGCATCAACGCGACTGGAAGGCAACATAGTGTCTCAGCAGCCGCTGATCATATCAGAATTGCCGAGAATAGTGACATTGCTCATTGGCACGAGGCAGGCACAGAGAAAATAGTTATCTCGTGCACCCACAGTACAATTCTGTTACCAACCTCGTAAGCTCATAAATCTGCCTGTATTTAATGAAAATGCAAAAGATTGGCCAGTATTTTGCACTTAGTTCTCAGAGTCAGTGGCTATTTATAATATCCCAATTGGATATTGTCAACAGTTCAGAGTATTCCTGAAATGATGTGGAAAAGCTGGTTTGCTTTGCTTCCAAAGTAGAGAACTTGGTCATCTACTTAAGGTCGGCAAAACGTATACAGTATTTCAATAATGGGGCAATGTTGGATCGAGAAGTTGCCATTGTGAAAGAGGATATTATGGAATGATAAAGCTGCAAATAAAGTACCATATCCAGATTTGGGACACTTTAGCATTTGCATAAATGGGTTTGTGTCGGAGCATTACAAGGGCAACAGTAGTGACTTCGAAAGAACAAGCAAAAAATGGAATTCCATAATACCCAGCAAAAATCGGTGATGCAAGTTTCAGAAGTCGCAAATAAAGATATCTGCTAAAAACGAAAAGAGTTCACACGTTGCCAAAATGTGGGGAATACAATAAGAATCCAACGAAAAGAAGGTTAAGGAAGAGAGTTGTTCTGTGAACACGATAAAGTTAAATATTATATGTCAAAGATACTCTTTAAAGTAGTGCCTACAGAGCAAATGGGCTCAAAAATACAAAATATTAAAACATTTGCATTTGTGGATGATGGTTTCTGGACTACATTGATAAGCAGTGAATCGGGAAATAACTTGGGTGTCAAAGAAGACCTTGTTAAGTTGACATTGAACTGGATAAGTAAACATTGTATGGATGTGAGTTCTATGATTTGTAAATTACAGATACGATCATAAGATGGTGACAACAAATGGCAGCGTATAAAAGGAAGTTCAGATCCAGAACTTAAATAACCTTTACAAACTCTTGATGTGTAACAGTTGGAAAGACAGTTCAAAAAAATGAGGAATATATCAATAAAAGGGTATGCAAATGCAGAACGAAATTGTCCTGTTATTCGTGATTGATTGATTGCAACAAAAACAGCATTAGGGTGGTATCTCTATGGATTGACTCAAAAGCAGACAGATGTATTCCCAATTTGTACAGTTGTACTCAACACAACTGCTACAAGAGCATAAATGGATATGCACTATTAAATCGCGGATTATTTCTCAAAAGAAGGTTTCGCCCGTCGAAATTTCTCTAAATCGTTTTGGAGCCAGCCGTTGTAAGCAGGGCAACAAAGATACTTCAGGACACCTCAAAACAAATTGAATGGGAAATACGAGACAGGACTGCTGTGGGCCAGAACGTAGTCAAACTACCGGATAGCTGAAACATGGCTCTTCACAAGCTGCACGAAGAAAAAAAAAAATGCGCAAATTGTGTAAAATGGAAAAATATGATAAAGTCGTTATGGAATTTGAAAAAAAAAGGATACGCTTTAAAGCTATCTAAAGATCAGTCAAATAATATACATTTTTACATGTGATATTTGCCCCATTTCGTAGTGTACAATTTCAACAAATCTTAGAAATGCGCTTAGTGTTTGATGCAGCAGCATAAATAAATGGAGTTTCCCTACATTCAAAACTGTTAAAAGGACCAGATGATGACCCTTCATTGACAAAAATATTATTTCAGTATTGACAAGAAAAGATAGTTGTATGCGCTGATATAAGAGAGACGTTTCTATAGGTTTGAGTAAGAAAACAGGATCAAGACTCTCTGCGTTTTCTATGGAGACATTTAATGTATTTTTCTTTTATAGTTGATTGAGTGGTGAGATCTTCGCTAAATTATTGGCCGATTGGGACCCTAGTTGCTGCTAGCTTGCAATCATATGGGGGGTTCGTTATCCAAATAATAAAGCCCTCACTCGATCAGACAGTCACATAGAATTAAATTTATAGTCCCGTGTCTATTACGAAGATGAAAAAGATTTTTAATAAATGCATAAAAAATTTAAAAGAAAGAACAAAAGTCTGAGAGCTCGGGAGTGTATAATGCTGTTATGGCAGAATCTCTAATGTAACTGATGGTATAGTGGACCGCCACTGTACCAACCCTCCATGATTTACCTTTGGCGATATATGGTAAATCCCTAATTTAAATGTTACCCTTTCATTATATCCTTCGCCTTTTTACTTAAGGAAAACTATTTATATTTACCAAAACATTATAATAAGTTTATTCATTTAATAATAAGAAAAAAGATTACATGCTGCCGTCTTGAAAAGTTTTAAAAAAATAAGGAAAATTTAATTTTATTTAACATAATCTCATTTAAATCTTTAATCATTGTTTAACTAAATTATTTTCAGCTTATTTGTTCCATTTTATTTTGTTTCTTTATTTTTAAACTACGCAATATTTTATTTAGTTTTCCTGTTACAGTTGCTAGCTTTAATATAATTCATTTAATTCTTATTTGTTTTTTTCATATTTCCTATTTTTTTAAATTTCATTTCTTTTATAGTTTCTGTAATTTCGTTTCATTATATATTTTATTTCTGTTTCATGAATTTAAACTTTTATTGAATGTACAATAACTGTCATTTTCTTGTCTTTGACTTTTAATCTGTTCCTCTTAATTGTTTCATTTTATTTATGTATGGACTGGGCAATTTATAGGGTATACTAATTGTATGTAATTGTTTGTATATGTTCACATAAGCATGTATAAATATAAAGAAAATAAGAAGATAATTATATTCATTTAATTGGCTGAAACAAATAATTTACACTTGTGCCTTCATACATACATAAATATTATATATACCCATGTGTGGTATATTAGCAAATAAAATGCCATGTCTAACTAAAAACTAACTAAATAATGATTGGCAGTCGCCTACAAAAGGTGTAATGAACGAAAAATAAAAAATAAAAATAAGCAACAAATAAGACAATTAAAAAGAAAAAAATTAATGGAAATTGTAATAGAATTAGATAACATAGCATGTAAGGAAAACACATATTGTATCAACATAACTATCGCATAGAATAACAGCAGGTTGATATCAATCTATTGATATAAGCAACGATATGTAACATCGATATATGCAATGTTCGATTAATAAGAAGCGGGAAGCTTGTTTTTCAAATGTGATCTCGAAGCGTCGGTAGAAGAAGAAGAAAAATAAATAGCAAAGTTAAAAATAAGAAATTGTAATAAAATAAGAAAAGACTTAAAATAAAATAAAGACTATATTGCCTACCACAATATCAGAAGTGGTCCAAATATTCACGTTATGGATATTGATATTTCGGCAGTGTCGGTGGCACAATTAAAGAAATGGTTGGCATTTTTGGGCTTGTCAACAACAGGCGGCAAAGCTGTATTATTGGCGCGTTTGAATGCAGTACCGATCGAGGAGCGTGACAGTGTTCTGATGATGGATCAAGTTGAAACAGATGACGAAACCGAGGTTGATGATGCAATGTTGGGGGCGCAAAGAAAAGAGATTTCCAAGAATCAAGAAATTCTCAGGAATTTGCAGGCGGAGATACGAGCAGCAACTGACATCATTATGCAATTACAAATGCGCAATAGCGTTAATGTGAATTGCGGTGAGCAGCAAGAAGAAGCAGCGCTTGTAAATAATTTAGATGCCCGACAAGATGACGCTGGTGTTTCAAATGAAATGTTGAAATTCAAATTAGTGCGAGATCGGATGACAACGCTGCAGGGTCTTCGAGCATGTTTCTACTGGCAAAGGAAGTGCTCTTAGAATTTACTGGTCAAACGTCGGTGCGTAATTGGATAATGCAGTCACAGAATGTTGCTAGCGCATATAATTTGACGAAAATGCAATGTCGTTTATTGTGCATGGCAAAACTCAAAGGTGTTGCATATCAATGGCTGCATGCTGATCCAGCACGCACTAATCAACCCTTCGAGGAGTTATTGCAGCAATTAAAACTGGCATTTGAGATGGTCTAAAGACCCTTTACGTTTCACTTGTTCGCCCTATTCTCCAATACGGTTCATGCGTATGGTGTCCCCAGTACACTATTCATAAGGAACGCATCGAATCTGTATACAGGAATTTCTTTCTTTTTGCCTTACGCGGCCTTAACTGGTATGAAAATTTGAGACTGCCTTCCTATAATAGTAGACTTCAGCTACTAAATCTGCCTTCCCTAACTAACCGCAGAACCATGCTTGGGGTCCTATTTATTAACAACCTTATGCAAGGTGACATTGATAGTGAGGCCTTGGTAAGGCAACTACACTTCGCTGTTCCTTGCAGAAGTAGTCGTTATTTCCTTCCATTAACACTTCCTTATTGTAGATCGAACTATTCACTGCATGATCCTTTCAGGGTATTATGTTCGGACTACAATAAGTTCCAACACGTCATAGCTAGCACTAACACTATCGCTGCTATGAAGTCCTTAATTCTTACCTATCTAGCACGGGAGGTGGACTTCGTTTGGGTTCCGCGCGCAACAAGCATCGGCTTGGTGTCGTTGAACCACTTAATAATACAGTCATTGTATTCAACGTCCAATAATAATAATAAATGTTGAGCAGCAAGCACTTGTGGACATATCTACTATTTAATCTCGCAACAAATATCCGATTGAATTCTCTGGAGACAGCCGTGGCTACCTTCCGGATCATACATCTTCTCTCTTCTCTTTATTTGAATACCCCGCGAAGCTCCCCGGAGGTAACTCTGGCAGAATTATTACATCTCTTTTTAATAATAAACCTTAATATCTAAAAAAATCAAATAAAAATATGTCATAACTACATCCACATCAGAGTACGCCAGTCGCCTCATGGAAATCTTGCAAAACGAGTGCGAATGATATGATGAATTATATGGACGATATCTTTATCGGTAGCCAAATGTTCGAAGAGATGTATGAGAAGCTATAGCGAATCCTTGAAGCATTGCAAGAATGCTGATCACCTTTGAACCTATATAAATTCGAGTTTTTCAAACAGTCAATGACATACCGACATAGTCCGAGTTCAATCAAAACAAGTGGCATACGAAATGACGGATGTGACAAAGTTTTTTTTGGTTCTTAGCGACTTTTTCAAAAAATTTGTTCCCAGATACGCCATCATATTA
>JAECXB010000400.1:0-11324 GCA_018151435.1 Zaprionus africanus | reverse complement strand
AATAACTGAATGGGAAAGTACAAAGTCAAAATCTTTATCTGGCCGCAAAAGGGATTGCGTACGCTCATTAATTGCTAAAAGTAATTTCCATAGCGTAAAATATTTTGATGATAATTTTTGCGCATTCCAAATGCGCAAGTTAAATGTCTACTACGATAAGCCTATTTATTTAGGCTTTGCTGTGTTAGACATATCAAAATTAAAAATGTACGATTTTCATTATCGGTACATGAAACCGAAATTTGGAGAGTCTGTACAGCTTAATTATATGGATACAGACTCTTTCATATACACGGTTAAAACCGAAGATTTTTACGCAGATATAGGTGAAGATCTTGCATTGAAATTTGACACAGTTGAATGGTAAGCCTATGAGTGAGTTCGTAGGCTTACGTTCCAAAATGTATTCATATCTTGTTCCTGGTGCTCCTGAAGTAAAGAAGTCTAAAGGGGTTAAGCAAAGTTGTGTTAGGCGAATCGGCTTTGCCGATTATAAAAATTGTCTTAATACTGGTGAAAAAACGAAAGGTACAATGTCATTGATAAGATCAGATAGGCATGTACTTAAAACAATCACAATTTCAAAAATAGTCCTTGATTGTAAAGATGATAAACGAGTTGTTGTAGAATCAGATCCATATAATACAATGGCTCATGGTCATTATAGCATACAAAAGCGTAAGACTATGGAAGAAATTGACTTGCATAATGCCAACATTTTTGTTTGGGATAAGAAAATCAAAGAGATAGAAACGGCTGAAAATAAAACAAATAAACAGAAAGCTCTATTAAAACGCTATAAAGAAGAAAAAGAGAACTCAGAAATAAGTTTATTTTATGCCGAAGTGGCCCTCATGACAAACTTTTATTAGAAAATTGTTTTTATTTATAAACATGTGTAAAATGTATAAAATTGTAATTAAGAATAAAAACATTTGTTATTATTATTAGTATAAGTTTACATATAAAGAAAATTTCAGGATAAGGAAATATTTCAAAATACAATTGTTATTAGTATAAGTTTACATATAAAGAAAATTTGAGAATAAAGAAATATTTAAAAATACAATTGTTATTAGTATAAGCTTGCATATAAAGAAATATTTAAAAATACAATTGTTATTAGTATAAGTTTGCATATAAAGAAAATTTGAGAATAAAGAAATATTTAAAAATACAATATAAATTGTTTTGAAATTTAATATTTGTGATGTTTAAAGATGGGTGGTAATATAATATTGGATTTTAATGTCTGTTTATAGTTTTTATATCTCCTTCAATAAGTATAGTTTGATTTTCAGTTGAAAAATTTTCATTTGAATTACTAACAATAATATTGGATTTTAACGTTTTTTTTTTTTTTTTTATTAAATTTTATATTTTTTTTTTTTATATTTTTATTAATAATTTTTTTTTTTTTTTTTTTTTTTTTTTTTTTTTTTTTTTTATATTTATTATTTTAAATTTTAATAAAAACAAATTTTTTTTTTTTTCTGTTCATGTTTATTAAACTATTTGATTATTTAAAGTAGACTTAAAATTACTAACATTCATAGGTATATTAACTGTATCTTCCGAAATATTTTTTTCTAATCCCTCATAATAATCATCTAAATATTTTTCGAAAATTTCCCGTTTTGCTTTTAACATTTCATATGTTTCTTCTAAACGAGCTGCTTCATCGCTCTGCATTTCATTTATCTCATAGCTTATGGCATTTCTTTCTCGATTTCGATTTCTATTAAAAATAGCTGCTCCAGCTTGTCTAGCCAGCTCTCTCATTTCCTTCCTCTCTTTAATCAGCTCATCTTCTAAGTTTGATGAAGTGAAAATTTCAGCAAATTCTATACATGTTAATCTCAATTTTTGAGGAAACAAAGCACTTTCATCGTCCCGATCTTCTTGTTTAAATGGAAGTGTTCTATAATGACACTTAACTCCTACAGTTTGATTTCCATATTCTAACTTAAAATACCTATTCATTCCTCTTCGCCCTAACTGAATGCGTCCTCTAATATCTAACTCCTTTGCCATTAAATCCTCCTTAAATCTTTGGATTATCTCACTTTTTGTTATACTTATAAGAGGGTTATTTATGTTAAAGCTATTAGTTAACTTAGAAATATTTCGTTTAATTATCCGACTTACTTCCATATTTTTTGTAAACTCTAGTGCTGCTGCTTGTTGTTGTTGTTGAATTCCGGTGTTGCAAAGTATCCTATTCCATCATCAGTATCCTGGTCTTCAATAATACCATATATTGGTGTTGGTGTAGTTGTAGTAGTTGTCGCTTCAACAGGTTCTTGAGTTGTTGTTATTGTTGTTGTGGAGTCCATTATATTATTTTTTGTATATTCTTTGTTATCAAGAATATGATACTCAGGCGCTTGAGTTGTTGTTGTTGTTATTAACATTCTCTCGTTTTCATTATTATTTTCTGTTATGTTTTTAAACACAGTACTCTCCTCTAAGACCTTTATTTTCAGATCTACCTTGAGGAACTGTGTAGAATTCGGATACCGGAAGTACAAATGGTAGTTTAGATCCATATTAGGATTTAAAACAAATTGTACTGGTTTTGAATTAACCAGTACAATTGATATTATTATTGATTGTAAGAGGACTTCAAACATATTTCCTTTTTTTTTAACATTTGAAACACACACGCGAACACGCCACGAGTCTGAGCACGAATGAAAGCTAAACATAGTGATAGAAAACTTTTCGACTTTTCAACAAGCACTATATGTTTCGAAATTAAGTTTTCCACACACACACACACACAGACATGAAAAGATTCTTTCATAATAACATAACAAATTTTCTATGCGGGTAAGATTTAGTGCGTTCAACATGGGGACATCATGTTTGTATGTATACTTTGTATATAGAATTTCGTTTTTATGTACCCAACTATCTTGAGAGGTGAGGAAACCCAGCCAGCGTACAAACACTCTATCTCCTTTTCGTTTCAGAATTTTTTCCACTAGCTATGTATGCGGGAAATGTGTTTTCTTTATCTCTTGCTTGTAAAATCCCCCTTCAATGGGGTTTCCATTTAGGTCATCGAGCAGATATGTAGTTGGATACGTTCTTTGAATTTCCGAATTCTAAAAATTTCTGTTGTCCAATTTGGGGTATAGCCCTTTTCAAACACATGTTTGTATTTACTTATACGCACAAGATCGCCTTGACGCAAGTTTTTCTCTGTAAATATTTTTATGTGGTTATATGCTGTCTTTAGAGTTTTTTTTTCATTGGCCTTTGTTACATTAATTGGCTTCTCTTGTATGGTACTATGCTTTCGATTATTAAATACATCAATTAGTTGTTTGTAGATTTGAACCCATTTATATGTTCCATTAAAACTGAACTCACGCCACATAAGTTCTTTCAATGTTCTATTAAAACCTTCAACAATGTTTTTAGGGAACTGAATGTAGAGTAGTGGTTGATTTGATAAGAGTGCATTAGTGCTTTGAAATTTGTATTATAGAATTCAGTTCCGTTATCAGTTTGTAAATTTTTGGTTTACCACAACCTGACTTGTATATTTTTTCCATTGCCTGTGCTACTTCTTTAGCATTTTTGTTTTTAATGCTTCACCCCACGCATATTTTGAAAAACCATCTATAACAGTTTGAAGATAGCGAAACCCATTATTCGATGAGGTGTATGCTCCCATTTCAACTAAATCAGCTTGCCATAAGTCTTTGATACCCTTCACGATTACTCTACGTCGCTTAAAATTCTTAATTGATGCTCGATGTAATTCATTTACTATTTCTCGCTTCGTTGATGGCAACATTTTCGTTGTTTTTTCGTAATTGTTGACCTCGTTCTTGTTGTTTTTGTTGTTGGTGTTGACGTCATCGTTGGCCTCGTTTGATGTTGATGTTGATGTTGTAATCAGTGATTTCTTCATACTACATATATTCTAATTTAGTTTTAATGATGATGATGATGATGATGATGATGATGTGTAAAAAGGTTTACCTCTTTCTATGCTCTGGGTTTCACTTTTAAGAGTTACTCTAAAGCTAATGTAGTTGGTAAAATCTTCTTCTATACCATCTAATTCTTCAATACGTTTATTCACAACTGTCTCTAAGTTAGAAATTCTTTTGTTGAACTCGAAAGTGTTTCTCTTAATCTCTGAAAGTAATGCTTTTTTCTGATATTTTTGCTGACGCTATTTGAGTTATATTCCTAATAACTTTTTTTAGTTCTTCATCAACATATAATTTTGATGTCAAATCGTTTTCATTTATGGGAGCTAGACAATTTTTAAATATTTTCTTCTGTGCATTCAGATTACCATCGGAGGAGTCATTGAATAAAACTTGAAATTTTTCCACACCTTTCTTAAAATGTTTTGAATATTCTACTTTATTCGAATAATGCCGAAACCTATCAAGTGACATGTTGAATATGACTGTGAGTGGCAATTGCATAACATATTTAAAGTTTTCATTGCATTTTGATAGGTTTTATTACAACTTCTGGATATTCTTCGTCTTCTTTTTCATTTATTATAATACTTGGATAATCAACAGTTTGAGCATATCCATTTTTACCCTGAATCAATGTACTATCTATTTGTATAGTACTAGATTTTACAGCAGGTTTTTTTAAATATTTGGTCACAAATCTATTCAAGTTGTTTATTTTTTCGATAATTGTATCCATAATTTTATCGAGATTTGCCATTAAATTAATTAAACGGATTACGTTGTCTTCCATTTCTGTTATACGTTTATTTCGTTGATCAAAAACCTTAATTATTGTTTGCTCCTGTAGTGCTTTCAATTCATTTACTTTCCCATCTACATATGCTTTTATTGTCAAGTCAAAATCATTTTTCGGAAGCGAAGAATTTTTAACTCGTTTTTGCTGTACATTTATATGACCGTCACTATCAAGATATACACCTGTTAGGTTTTCAAGTCCTCTTTTGAAAATTGAAGAAAGTCAATTTGACTATTACTCGAATAATGACCAAACTTACCAATAGACATTTTGATATTAATTGAAATGTGTGGAAGACTCCTGTATTTAATAGTATATTATTTTCTCTTCACGCAACTTTTTTGTTATTAATTTAATTTCATTGTTATGATTGTTATTACCAGCAGCTTGTGAAGCTATTAAAAGTTGTAATCGTTCAACTAATTCGTTAACGTTATTCCAATAAACATAATTTGGTTCGACCTGTTTGTACTTCATAAACATACTACCATCAAAACCCCGACCTTTCTTGCTTTGAATTGGTGTAGATACAGCTACAGGTTTTAATTTAGCTGGTGTCGTTGTTGTTGACGATATCAAAGGTTTAAAAATTTTAGTATATTTGAATGCACAAGTTCCTTTAATTTGTTTTTGTGGATCATAACCTCTTCTATGTACACTCGTTTCTTCTAAAATCTCTTTATATGAAAGTAAATCATATTTAGAGTGATTCGTTGGATGGTTATGAAAAATTAGAGAGTATAAACCAAATGTAAGAGACCATGTACTCCCGCTTGATAATATAATTTTTGTTTATTTTACTTCTAGTTGTTCGTTACCCAACACTAGTTTTGATTTAGACCCGGTTGGACCATAAACCTTATCCAAGAGATTATCATTTAAAAGTTTATTTATACTTAAATTAATATTGTCAGGTATTTGATCTTCATCACTTTCTACAATTTCTTCTGGTTCTTCTTCTTCTTTTTCTCCTTCTTCATTTTCTATATTTGATTGAGAATAGAAAATATCATTATCACTATCATCATCACCATCACCACCATCAACAGTTGAATTATCAATAGAAGAATCTTGTCGTTTTTTTGTTTTTTATTCTCTCATACTTTATTTTTTTAATTTTATTATTATAGTTGGTATGCTCTTGTTTTACATCTCTAACAATTTCATGCAATGGTTCTGTAATAGGCTTAAAAGTGTCTTCCAAATGAGAGATATTATCATTTTTCGCTTGCTTCATTTTAGAAAATTTTCTTTTCAGAATATTTCTAGTTTTTGTCAACTGATCTAATATTTTCCTATTCATTTTATTGAATTCAGATATCTTTTTCTCTATGTTACTTCTTCAGTACTGTGAACAAATACTAAATGTCTAAAATATTTATAACAATGGAGTTTGTGGTTTTTTTTTTTTATTTTTCTTATCTTTTCCACCCTAATAATATATTTTTACTTTCTTTTTTTTTTTATTTTAATTTTTTTTTTTTTTTTTTTTTTTTTTTTTTTTTTTTTTCTTTTGTTTTTTTTTTATTTTTTTTTTTTTTTGTTTTTCTTCTCTACTACCTATATTTCCCCTTTTTTTAATTTTTCCTTTAAATTTTTTTTTTTTTTGTTTTTTTGTTTTTTTTTTTTTACGCTTTTAAAGGATAAATCGTTTTTTAACCTATTTTTGTTTTTTGTTCTTTTTTTTTTTTTCTTCCCCTCCCCTACTCTTATTTTCTCTTCCCTTTTTCTTTTTTACTTATTTGCCCTTTTTTTTTTTTTTTTTTTTTGGTAATTTTAAAAGTTCTTTAATTTTTAAATCCTCTGTTTTTAATCCCAAAAACCAAACCAAAACCCCCTTTCCTAAAATTTTTACAACTTATCAAACACCCTCTATCAATAATCAATATTAACCCGCTTTATTCTATACTATGTTATCTACATCTATAAAATTTTAAACTTTATTTTCTTCTTCATGGTTATTGGTTATATCATTGATTACATTCTTAGATTTCATTAATTTTTGTTTAAGAGTTTTATTTAATTCTAATACTATGTTATCATTACTTCCTTTGGGTTATGGTGAAATGCTTGTCCTTTATAATCTCAATTGTCTCATCTAGCATATTTGCATACCGTTCAAGCAAATACAAAATATAGTTATCTAGGTCAAGGGCCAATGATTTTCCAATTCTGGTCTGCTTGCGTGTCGCTGTCAAGATTGGGTAGCACACATTGATCTCCATCTTACTTTTGCTTAAGAGTGGCTTCGATGACATTCCGTTGAACTCCTTGAGAACATTTAAATATTCCTGGTTGCTCATTCTTTCGTTGTTGTTGTTGCTATTGTTATTTTTGTAGCTAGCGCTAACAGGTAGTTTATAGACACCAATAGGTAACTGAGCTCAATAGGTAGCAAGTACCGGATTTATATAGCCAGTGAGCGAACCAGCTCAATGCATGTTTGAGAACACGCCCTCGCTCTTTCCAATAGATCTTCACTAGAGCATGAGAGGGTAGAGAGAGAGTGAGAGAGGGATGGAGGGATAAAACATTCAACCCTCATATTCTTGATCGTGCATTCTTTATCTCACTGCTATGTTCTTTGAGAACACAGCCTCGCTCATTCCAATAGATCTTCACTAGAACATGAGAAAGTAAATAGAGAGAGAGAGGGAGGGAGGTACGGAGAGATAGAACATTCAACGCTCATTTCATGTTCTCTGATTCGAAAGTAAGTAAAAAATGGAGTGAGAGATGGCCACAGTTGAATGTATTAAATTGTTTTTGTTCTCTTACATAGTTATAGTAAATATTTTTTCCCAAGTATTTCACAACTTCTTTTGGTGGTTGTAAATTCCCAAAGCTATCAAAGTAGTGTATGTTCTTTCCGTTTTTATTATAAGCTACCCAATGGGTACCATCTGATGTTGAATCGCCCAAGTTGACGATACCCGATTCACGAATCCATGGGGAACTTGGAAGTGAATCTCTCATAAATACACCTCTGAAATGTGATATATGTTTTCGAGCAAACTTTTCAATGTCAAAATTAGAAAGTGCTCTGTTGGGTAGCTTATCTATTAGTTTTTTTTTCCTATAGCCCCTTTAAACGGATTAAGATATAATCCATAACCTTTTTTATAAGGTTTAAGAAACATACCATTTCCCACATGAATACTCTACATTTTCTTATTATGTCGTTTATCTCTTCCAACTGTTTTTTTTCCTGTGTTTGCATTGGTGATTGCTTTAGCAATAGCAGCACTACCAGAAGCAAGACTGCCTATAGCGCTGAGAGCAGTTAAAATGGGAACAAGTTTGTAAAAAGCCACCAAATTTTGGTACATTAATTACCCTAGGAACTTTTATGTTTTTTTTCCGACCTCCAATTGATTTTGTAACTGCTTTGCGTGCAATCCTAATTGCATTCATCAAGTCTAATGGCTTCTTTTCTTTTAACGCTCGAATACCTGACTTGATAACATGTGAAATGTTCTTGTTTCGCAGTTTACAACGTCTTTTCTTATTCTTCTTCTTATTTTTTTCCCCTTCTTTCTTTTTCTCATACCCATTCCAAATTTCCTTTTTGCTTTCATTATATTAGTGACAAAATATGCTGACGATTTTCTCCTAAACCAGAGTCTTTTGCATATACACGTTCCCACGCCCTGTTTATCAACTCTTTATCAGCCTCGTGTCGTTGACTCAAGTCTTTATGTTGTGAATAAGCGATATCGTGTATTCTACAAGCCTCGTCCAATTTATTTATTCCTCGATCGCCTCGTGCCAAACGTTTAGATAACTTCGTACCAGGACCACAAAAATTATAACCAGGTAGATGAGCTTCAAACGGTAGCCCATTAATTATTTTATTTATAACACCACCGCCTCGCTTCAAGTTTGAATTATGACTAGAACAATTATAAAAGCGTTTACCCATTTTATTTGTTGTTTAATCGATGAGCATTTCTCATTGAATGAAGTAAAGTGTGGGAGTGACAATGCGTTTAATAAAACAAAAACAAGATATTTGTATTAGAAACATTGAGAGTGGTAATGATGCTCAATCACTGTCTCAAAAATTACCACGTCATAGCCCCCTCTTACCTAATACAATAAGAGCACTTGTTGTTGGCCCATCCAACTGTGGGAAAACTAATCTAATGCTCGGCTTAATCGAGAGCCCAAACGGTTTAAAATTTGAGAACATTTATCAATTCTCAAAGAGTTTGTATCAACCCAAGTACGAGTATTTGGAAAAACTAGTGAAACCGATAAAAGGTATGGGGTACTATACTTTCTCGGAAAATGAAACAGTTTTACCACCCAACGATGCTAAAAATAATTCAATTATGATTTTCGATGATGTTGCATGTGAAAAACAGAATAATATCCGTTCATATTGTATTTCTGCATGGGTCGTCATAATAATATTGATTCATTTTACTTGTGTCAAACCTATACACATATCCCGAAACACCTTATTCGTGATAACGCAAATATGATAATAATGTTCAGACAAGATGATTTAAATATGCGACATTTTTACCGAGATCATATCAATACAGATATGAGCAATGATTCATTTCTGAAAATGTGCCAAAAGTGTTAGAAGGATAAATATGGGTTTCTGTTAATAAGCAAAGATAATGATATAGACAAGGGACGGTATAGAAAGGGTTTCAATCAATTCATAGTCAATTAAGATTATGTACATATATAAAAGGATGAATTTGTTGAGTGAATGTTATTATTCCAAGTATATCATTAGATTCAAAATGGTTAGATCATTCACACTCACATTTTTTTATATTTTATTTAGCTTTATTTTTTTTTTTTTTTTTTTTTTTTTTTTTTTTTTTTTTTTACCTTTTTTATTTTTCTAATCCAACTTTATTTATTTATTTTTTATTTTTTTTATTTTTTTTTTTTTTTTTTTTTTTTTTTTTTTACTTTTTTTTTTTTTTTTTTATTTTTTTTTATATTATTACCCCCTTAAATATATTAAATATAAAATATTTTATTTTTTTTTTTTTTTTCTTTTTTTTTTTTTCTATTTTTCTTTTTTTTTTTAAAAATTAAATATTTTAATTATTGGTTCCCTTTTTTTTTTTTTTCTTTAAAAATTTTGTTAGGGGTTTTCCCTTTTTTCAAGGCCTTTTTTTTTTTTGGGTTGTGTAAGTAAGGCGCCCCTCCCTTAAGGAAGTTTTTTTTTCACCAGCTCCGAACTAGTCGCCAGTACTACAGGGATTAAATGGGAGTGAACCCATACTAAACACAAATTTTTTTCCGTCAATAGAACTGAATGGTGGTGAATTCGAGTGTGCACTCATTGATTTTCACATGTATAATTCTATACCCAATGTCGATGATAGTAATAACTTATTTCATATTGGTGACAGGATCATTGAAATTCCTATAGGGTCATATGAACTAGAAGATATCTATGATTTATAAAAACCAATTAATAGCAAAGACCATCTGCCATAACACATTCAGGATAGAAAGCAATAATAACACACTTAAAGTGCATATTACCACAAGCACACACTCTATTTATTTTGATAAAAAAAGATCAATTGGAAATTTGTTTGGATTTAATAAGAGAATACTACAACCAGATACAAAAATAACATATGTTTCTGATCAGCCTGTAAACATTTTTTAAATAAATACAATACGTTTGGTGTGTAATATTGTGAGTGGTACATATATCGATAGTGGTCAGGATCACGCGTTATATGAATTTGGTATTAATGTACCGCCTGGCTATAAAATGAGTGTAACCCCTAATAATCTCATTTATTTACCTGTCAACACTAGAGAGATAAGATCTCTTTCTATGCATATAACTGATCAAAACGGTGATTTAATAAATTTGCGAGGTGAAAAATTTACAATTCGTATTCATTTGCGACTAATACAATGATTGTATATAATAAAAGACCTGTAACTTACATTCCACAATCCACTTCCATTCGAAAAGTTAAGATAGAGGTTCAAAGGGTAAAAAGAAAAAACAAAAAACCATAAGCTAACATTAAAAAATAAATTGATTCTAAAATCATTGGGATACAAGCTTCGAGTTTAATATCAAAAAAAATATTAATATAGAGAAATCATGATGATGAATGAAGTATTAGCTGTTCGGGAGAAAACCTACTCTGACGAAAGTATATCAAAAAAAGAGTATCATACTTATTCACCCTATCAACAATCATTTAAACCTAATGATGAAATACGAATTACAATTCAAAACCAGGACTTGTGTGTCCTTCCTCATGAGAGTCTTATCAATTTTCATGGTGTCATTGGTAAAATTAAAGATGATAATTCGCTGGAAACTACAAATATTACTCCAAAACTACGAAACAATTGTATGGCATATTTTCTGGATGAAATACGTTATGAAATAAATGGTGTTGAGATTGATAGAACAAGATTTGTTGGTACTACTTCTACAATTAAGAACTATGTGTCTTTGAATCGACTGGAGAGTAAAGAGACTAACTTTTCAATTCTGGATGGACTGGATTCTGGAGACTTTACTTCACCAAGTTATTTTGAATTCTCAGTTCCACTAAAAAATTTAC
>JAECXB010000398.1:0-65410 GCA_018151435.1 Zaprionus africanus | reverse complement strand
ATATGCATGTGCTATTTCCTGGCAAAGCCCGAGATTGCTATTGGAGATACCACAAGAAAGTCAACAGCATCGTCTGGTCTGATTTCTGTTCTGCTCTTCGCCAACACTATAAGGATTACCGCTCCGCTTTTATGTCTATGGAGTTAATAAGATCGCGAAAGCAAAAGCTTGGAGAATCTTTCTCAGCTTTTTATGAAAGCGTGGCTTCGCTTATCGATAAATCTTCCGTACAAATTGTAGAAGAAGAATTAGTCGAAATTCTTAAAAACAATTTGTTTCAGAAATTGCTGTACCAACCTGTTCATTCTGTGGGACATTTGCGTCGCCTTGTACAGATGAATGAGAATTTAGCGTACGAACTCAATTGTCGTGCTGAGCAAGTACGCAAATTAAAGCCTTTTACTCCTCAAAGACAAATTCACGCCCTTGAAGAATCGTGTGCTGAACCTGACGAAGAAGACGTTCAACATGATCTCGAGCTTGCTGGTCTTCGTAACGCCCATGAAAAACTTACTTGCTGGAATTGTAATGAGCTTGGTCACATTTGGGAGAATTGTCTTGCGTCTCGACGTATGTTTATACCCTTCGACCATTGAAAATGGACAAAGAGGGTATACTAACTTTGTGCAAATGTATGTAACAGGCAGAAAGAAGCGTGGGAGACCCCACAAAGTGTATATATTCTTGCTCAGGATCACTAGCCAAGTCGATTAAGCAATGTCTGTCTGTCTGTCCGGATGTCTGGGTATCTGGATGTCTGGATGTCCAGATGAACACACAGATCTCAGCTATTATAAAAGCTAGAGACACCAAATTTGGTATGAAGGTTTCTGTTGATCCGGGACAGGTGAAGTTTATTTCAAATGCTGGATGCCACGCCCCCCGCCCACACAAATCAATAATTTCATCTTTTTAGCAGATTTGCGGGCGATTTATAAAAGATACAACATTCTGAGTAAGACTATACTTAGCTAATTATAATACCAACATAACGTAACGCCCATAAAAAACTTACTTGCTGGAATTGTGATGAGCTTGGTCACATTTGGGAGAATTGTCTTGCGTCTCGACGTATTTTTATACCCTTCGACCATTGAAAATGGACAAAGAGGGTATACTAACTTTGTGCAAATGTATGTAACAGGCAGAAAGAAGCGTGGGAGACCCCACAAAGTGTATATATTCTTGCTCAGGATCACTAGCCAAGTCGATTAAGCAATGTCTGTCTGTCTGTCCGGATGTCTGGGTGTCTGGATGTCTGGATGTCCAGATGAACACACAGATCTCAGCTATTATAAAAGCTAGAGACACCAAATTTGGTATGAAGGTTTCTGTTGATCCGGGACAGGTGAAGTTTATTTCAAATGTTGGATGCCACGCCCCCCGCCCACGCAAATCAATAATTTCATCTTTTTAGCAGATTTGCGAGCGATTTATAAAAGATACAACATTCTGAGTAAGACTATACTTAGCTAATTATAATACCAACATAAGGTCAAAATTCCAATCTGATCGGACAACAAACACAGAAGTTGTTAAACAAAAACCTCGTTCGCTTTGATTTTGTATATAGACCAGCAAGCTGTGACGTCATTGCAATGCTCATGTAGGAAAGAATAAGAAAGAGAATGCGAGCGCGTAACGCCATCTGTTGTTCTTCTCTTCTTTTCTATGCACACGCATTTTTTGCATTCAAACGCACACACACACATACATTCATTTGTGCTTGACCAATGAAATGATACACGCATATACACGTATTCATACACAGACGCATATAAAGGATTACGTTACGATATTTCTTTTCAGTAGAAGTATTGTAAAATTATTGACACTTTACGTTTCAAAAGGTCGAAGGGTATCCCACTGTCGCGTGCCGCTCGACTGTTGCTCTTGTTTGCATTCAAACGCACAAACACACATACATACATTTGTGCTTGACCAATCAAATGATACACGCATAAACACATATTCATACAAATACGCATATAAGGGCTTACGTTACGCTATTTGTTTTAAGTAGAAGTATTGTACAATTATTGACTCGTTACGTTTCAAAAAGGTCGAAGGGTATCCCACAGTCGCGTGCCGCTCGACTGTTGCTCTTGTTTTATATTGCTATAATATCATTGTTCTGCAATAATCAGTTCGTTTTATTTGTTTTCCTTCGTTCTGCAAATATACATAACTTGTACGAACGTATATATGTATACGCGCATGTGCAGCGGCAAAGTTTTACCGCCCGTTCAGTGCTTGTATGTAGGTAAGTTTGTATTTATGCTCAGCCTCTGATCATATACATGCAGGCATACATACATACCAAAGCTCGAGCTGTATATACATACTGACACTAAATTGTCTGCTTTGTGAACAACGTGAAATCAATAATTATTTTCTCATTCCCAAGCTAAATTATTATTTACTATGATAATAGATACAAATACACACAAACTTAGGAGAGTACATAAATATTTTTTTCCGTTCGATAATTTTGTTCTGTTAGAGTGTATTAAATATTAATTTAAATATAGAAAAAAAAATTATTATGAGCCTTCTGCTGTTACACTAGTGAACAACAAAATAATTATATTTAATTTATTATAATTAGCCTAGCCTTCTGCTAGTAGTTTTGGAAGAGTTTTCATTTTTTCAATTGTTAAGAATGGTCAAGAATGCCATATGGCTGAAGAAATGTGTTATGATTTAAGAAACAAACTTTAAGATCTATAATGAATCGTCGAATGTGTTATTACTTCCTGAAGACATGGTATAGTGAAAAGGTAGACAATTCTGTTTTTGGGATACTCTCTAACTGTCTCGCGCTGAGTATCATGGTTGGGTAGGGTACAGACTGGGAGCGTCGAACAACACCTCAAACGTCGCACTACACTAGATGCTTCCTTGTAAAAGCCTTCCTTATATTTTTTCTCTTTTTGGCCTTGGTGTGCTATAATTGTTTCGGGAGTATAGCTCCATTCATATCGTTTCCGAGGAATCCTAAATAAAGTTTATGTACTGGAGTCGATGATCAGCAAAAACCCACCCCACCCCGAACGAGCTTAGGGAACCAGAGAATTCCGATCGTTGAACACATCCGACTTGTGAACTTCCCGATCGCATATTGAAAAACAGTCTTTACATAATATACCTTTGTTAAATAAAACTATATACCCAGGTATCGAACCGGAAATAATTAATGAAGCCTTAAAAGAATTATGCTACTTAAATGATAAACAACAAGATTAAGAGCGTCGTTTGCACCAATTGGAACCAGCTATTTTAGAAAACATTTAATCAATACGAATGGAGTTTAAAAGTAAGTCTGTTAGTTTAATAAGTAAAAGAAACCCTTTATATTTAATAATTTCAATCGGTTATCGTTTTATGACATGGCTCTTCGCTCGAACGAGGAAGGCTACCTTCGGTATATTGAAAGTTGTATAGCCCTGCAATTCTTTATTACCTTGTCCGACAACATTAATATGTTGAAGAATTGAATAGTTTTGGTAATAATTAATTAATATTAATAATATACAATAATTAATTAATCCTGAGCTAGAATATATATATACTTTGTGGGGTCTCCCACGCCTCCTTCTGCCTGTTACATACATTTGCACAAAGTTAGTATACCCTTTTTTGACCATTTTCAATGGTCGAAGGGTATAAAGAGCCGAGCAAAATAATTTGAAAGCAACAGTCTCTACAGTTGCATATCAATGACATAGCCTTTCGAGCTAACTCATCATTGCCACTAGAAATAACTAACTTGGAAACTCCACTGCAAATATTTTGCTATTTTTTCAATGAGAATATTATCAATCAAATTGTTGAGGAAACATTACGTGCAGCAATAGCCGACAACATTCAAAGCCAATTTAAATTGAATATTGATGATATTTCCGTTATATTGGAATTGTAATTTATATGTCCCTTTATCGATTCCCAACTGTGAAAAGCTATTGAGGAAAACACGCTTTTGGGCCCATTCGAGCTTGCATGACGCGAAGCAAATTTGAATATATAAAGCGCTACTTGTGTCTGCGAGATGAGAACAAACGGGTTTAAAAATGGTGAAGCCGGTTACGATCCCTTGTACCGCATAAGAACTTTAATAGATCACCTAAATGACAGGTTTAATTCCATTCCAAAGCAAGCTCGACTTTGCGTGGATGAGCAGTATATGCCTAATAAACGTCATAAATGGGGTATAAAGCTCTTTGTCTTATGCGACTCCTATGGATACGCCTACCGTTTTGAAATTTATAGTGGCGCTGAAGATAACGTAATCTTACCTAGCGAAACAAGATCTCGGAGAATCAGCCAACATTGTTGTTCGCTTAACAAAAACTGTACAGAAATTCCAGCATCATATAATATATTATACGTCAGTGCCATTGATGGTGTACCTACGTGCTAAAGGTATATACATATAGCCTTGATAGAGTACGTCCTAATCGTATACCCAATTCTAAGTTGCCTTGTGATAATATTATCATATGGAGTCACTATTAGTAAAGTATTGGGGAAAGATAACAGAGCAGTTCGATTGCTATCTACATACGTTGGTGTTCAGCCATTGGAAAGAGAAATCAAAAGTGGAGTCGCAAATACACCTCGATATGATCGAAAATCTAGAAATTGACTGCCCACAAATTATTAGAGAATACAACGCGCACATGGGCGGTGTAGACTTGATGGATGGGTGAATAGGCCGCTACCACATTAAAGCCAAGACCAGAGATTCTGCGACACGTATTTTTTACCATTTGGTGCATATGGCTGCAACAAATGCCTATATTTTGTACAGGCGTTTATCAAATAATGAAAAAAGGAACCCTAAAAATGATTGCAATCTTCCGGATTTCCGAGAGGAAATTGCTGCGGGCCTAGCAAAATTTCAGCCAAAGCCTTTAATGGGTCGTCCCAGAAGTGAAGCATCACGATCTCCATCTCTTCTTAGACTTCATCATCTCCACCAGCTAGACTTAATATTGGTGCAAAGTCAAACCATCCTATAGCAGACTTGCGTTTGGATCTGCTGGATCATTTTCCTATTTGGCTAAGTCGAGATGGCGGTAAAAGATGGTGCAAGAATTGCAAAACGTCCCAAACCCAATGAATTTGCAAAAAATGCAATCTTCACCTTTGTTGAACTGCCAACAAAAATTGTTTTTTTGATTATCATAATAAAAAATGAAAACTTACACTTATAGAATATGAGTTTGATTCTTTCACTGTAAGCCCCAAGAGTGCCTTGAGGCACTCATACACACTTCCACACCTGGCAGGTAAACGGTTGTCGGAAAATTTTTCTGACGACATTTTTGAGCTCAGTGGGCAAAATTAATTTAAGAAAAAATTATTTGGATATTTTTTATTTTGAATTGAAGAAAATAGCCTTAGAGGGTTAATATAAAATCATTGCCCGTCCCTTAAAGAATAAAATTGCCCCTAAATGAACGATTTGCAGAAATAGTGATAATAGGAACAATATAATAAAAGTGCTAAATAAACCTAACCAAAAACAAATACACCAACACACATCTACATCTGCATCGTTGGAAGGCCTTTCATCGTGGAGATTCATGTAAGTGAAAAAAAAAACATATTTTTATACTCTTCGACCATTGAAAATGGACAAAAAAGGGTATTCTAACTTTGTGCGAATGTATGTAACAGGCAGAAAGAAGCGTGGGAGACCCCACAAAGTGTATATATTCTTGCTCACGATCACTAGCCAAGTCGATTAAGCAATGTCTGTCTGTCTGTCCGGATGTCTGGATGTCCAGATGAACACACAGATCTCAGCTATTATAAAAGCTAGAGACACCAAATTTGGCATGAAGGTTTCTGTTGATCCGGGACAGGTGAAGTTTATTTCAAATGTTGGATGCCACGCCCCCCGCCCACGCAAATCAATAATTTCATCTTTTAAGCTGATTTGCGAGCGACATATAAAAGATACAACATTTTGAGAAAAACTATACTTAGCTAATTATAATACCAACATAAGGTCAAAATTCCAATCTGATCGGACAACAAACACAGAAGTTATTACACAGACCAGCAAGCTGTGACGTCATTGCAATGCTCATGGAGGAAAGAATAAGAAAGAGAATGCGAGCGCGTAACGTCATCTGTTGTTCTTCTCTTCTTTTCTATGCACACGCATTTTTATACACTTCGACCATTGAAAATGGACAAAAAAGGGTATACTAACTTTGTGCAAATGTATGTAACAGGCAGAAAGAAGCGTGGGAGACCCTACAAAGTATAAATATTCTTGCTCAGGATCACTAGCCAAGTCGATTAAGCAATGTCTGTCTGTCTGTCCGGATGTCTGGATGTCTGGATGTCCAGATGAACACACAGATCTCAGCTATTATAAAAGCTAGAGACACCAAATTTGGCATGAAGGTTTCTGTTGATCCGGGACAGGTGAAGTTTATTGCAACATAAGGTCAAAATTCCAATCTGATCGGACAATAAACACAGAAGTTGTTAAACTGTGACGTCATTGCAATGCTCATGTAGAAAAGAATAAGAAAGAGAATGCGAGCGCGTAACGCCATCTGTTGTTCTTCTCTTCTTTTCTATGCACACGCATTTTTTGCATTCAAACGCACACATACACATACATACATTTGTGCTTGACCCATGAAATGATACACGCATATACACGTATTCATACACAGACGCATATAAAGGATTACGTTACGATATTTCTTTTCAGTAGAAGTATTGTAAAATTATTGACACTTTACGTTTCAAAAAGGTCGAAGGGTATCCCACTGTCGCGTGCCGCTCGACTGTTGCTCTTGTTTTTTGCTACGGTCGTGGTAAACTTAATGTGTACAAGCCACAGTGTAAAAATTGCTTGCAAAAACTGTCGGAAAACCGTCGACAGGGAGCACCCAACAACACCCGGATGCCCCAAAAACATAAATTTGAATATTGATAATCCCGTACAGAGTACCACCTCAGATTTGTCTGATCCAGATTCCTCTGCTTCTGTCCCTCTTCAACATCGTTCGTATGATGAGCGACTGAAAAACTATTTAGAAATTAAGAATCGTATTTTTAGTCAACCTATTCCCATTAATAACCGCGTTCGCCCATTAAAAACTTATTACGCAAAAATTAAAGAAAACAACAAACGGATCATATCCACCATCTTTAATAATAATCATGATTTACGTAGCTATGCGGAAGTCTCGTTTCTAGACTCTACAGAACTTGGTCTGTTAGATACTGGCGCGAATATCAGTTGCATAGGCTCCACTCTAGCTGCTAAAGACTTTTCAGCGCTTGTGCAATACAAACCTTTGAAGTCACATGTCCACACAGCAGGTGGAGAAAAACAAAATATTACCGGTGTTTTGAACGTTGAAGTAACATATAATAATTTGGTGAAACCACACAAATTGTATGTTATTCCGTCAACAAAGCAAAAACTTATCTTAGGTCACGATTTTTAGAGAATATTTCAGCTTGCTCCAAATATCATTGGCGCACTTGAGTCATCCTCTGCGTCGTTAGACTTGCCTGATCCAAATTGTTATCCATTGAGCCCCCAACAGCTTCATCAGCTGGCTGTTGTTAAAGAATTGTGTCCCAACGCTTTAGAGAAACTTGGCCGAACTTTGCTCATTGAACATCATATCGATGTTGGAGAAGCAAAGCCCGTCAAGCAACGCTTCTATCCCGTCAGCCCAGCTGTTGAGAAGTTGCTGTTTAAAGAAATCTATCGAATGTTAGCCCTGGATGTTATAGAACCCTCAGTTAGTCCCTGGAGTTCCCTCATGCGCCTCGTGGTCAAGCCTAACAAGGTTCGCCTTTGCCTTGACGCACGTAAGCTTAACGATGCTACCAAGAAAGACAGTACCATCGATTTATTCACAACTTCGCAGATCTTTCCTGCCCCATTACTAATGTGCAGGGCTAACCAAAATATTTACGAAAAATCCCGAAATATTTATTTATTATTTACGATAAAACAAACGAAATATTTGAGATAAATATTTACGATAAAACTTTATTTTCTTGGTGCATCAATGAGTCAAACAACATTATTACAGTGAATCCTTACATGACTTCGCAAATTTTCAAATGTAAAAGATCGCCGGCAGTCCTCTAGTACTCTTTGTAGCCGGAAAATGAGCGGTTTATCGATTTATTTCCAGCTCTACTATGAACTGATCGGTTTGTGAAATACTGCATGTTTCTGTGTTAGAAATAGATAAAAATCTAGATAAAAATAAATAGATAAAAATGAAAATAAACCTCTATTGTACTTATTTCGTCGTCGGGAAAGTGCTTAGTCACTTATCGCTGTCCTTTACTTGACTCGAGGATTTCAGATAAAACACTTTACTCGGCAGTTTAAGTAAATAAATCGCTTCCAGAAAATTCACTGAGTCTATAGATACACGATTCATGTAATCTGCCTGGAAATTATTTCTTAAGATAAATCAATTTTTGGGCATTTCTATTGATTTTAAGAAATAATATACATGTAATTTCACTAAATTATGTAAAAACAGGACAAAATATTTACGAAAAGACGCAGATCGTTAAAATATTTATTTATTCCCAAATATGCCCAAAATATTTAAATAAATATTTAATATTTACGTAAATATTTTGGTTAGCCCTGCTAATGTGCTTTCCACAAAATCTAAGTTTGTGTTGACTTCAGAAGCTCAGTCGGGTATGGACAAGTTTAAAATCGTATTGACCTCCGCCCCGTATTAACCAATCCCGATTTTGCTAAGAAGTTCTATTTACATTGCGATGCTAGTGGTTTTGGCATTGGCGCAGTCCTTACTCAGCTTTCCGATGACAAGGAAGAGAAACATATTGCATATATGTCAAAGAAATTAAGTAGCGCACAACGTAACTTAAGCGTCACCGAACGTGAATGTCTAGCTGTCAACCTTGGTATAAAGAAGTTTTGATGTTATTTAGAACTTCAAGAGTTCGAAATAATCACCGATCACTCAAGCTTGGTTTGGCTTATGCGTCAACAAAACGTGACTGGAAGACTCGCTCGCTGGATTTTTCGCCTGCAGCAATATAGATTCTCAATCTCTCATCGTAAAGGAAAGGAACATGTTGTCTCGGTGCTCTCTCTCGCTTATGCGAGAATGAAATCGCAGAATTAGATATGAGCCCAATTATTGATTTGAATTCGAATGCCTTTTCAGAAGCCACTTATACCACGCTTAAGACTCGTTATAGCGAAAATCAATCCAGATTTCCAGATCTGAAAATCGTTGATAACTACTTATATATTCGCACAGAGCATGTCTCCGGAGAGGAAGTACGAGATAAACTTTCGTGGAAATTATGGGTTCCAGAAAGCCTCAGACTTGATGTTCTTAAACAAGCGCATGATAGTTGCATTTCAGCCCATGCAGGAATGCATAAAACCATTGAAAAGATTCGTTTCCTCTTTTGGCCTGGTTTGGCAAAAGATGTGAGAGAATAAGTACGCTCATGTGACAAATGTAAAGAGAACAAAGCTCCAAACTACACGCTTCGTCCTCCTATGGGTGCTCATAAACCCACCTGTAGACCTTTCCAAAGACTCTACATTGATCTTTTAGGCCCATACACGCCCAGCAAAATGGCCATGTCGGCTTATTAATCATATTAGACCACTTTAGTAAATATCATTGGTTACAGCCTCTTAAGAAGTTCACTTCTAAAGCTGTACAGGATTTATTACTACATCAGATTTTTAACAGTTTTGGTGTGCCCCAAACCATTGTCAGTGACAACGGCACCCAATTTAAAGCCCATGAATTTAATGCCTTTCTCACCGAGCTTGGTATCAACCATATTTATACCGCCTTATATTCGCCGCAAAGCAATGCCGCTGAACGTGTTAATCGATCTCTCTTAGCCGCCGTCCGTTCATATCTAAAACACGATCAGACTGAATGGGATGCTCATTTGACAAGTATCTCTTGTTCTTGTCCCTTCGTTCGTCCGTTTATCAGTCTATCGGATGTTCCCCATATAGAGCTCTATTTGGATTAGATACTCGTATGATAACCCATGCCGCCGATTATAAGTTTCTAAAATCCTTATCATTATTGGAAGAACCTGTTGTGCCTATTTCTCACTCCGATAACTAAACTTTACTTAGAAAAGATATTCAAGCTAATATTCGCCGAGCCCATGATAAAAATACAGCACAATATAACCTTCGTAGCAGACCTGTATCTTTTAAGATGTGTGTGAGTATGTGAATTTGCATACAATGATTTCGATCAGATCGAGATTCCATGAACATATGTCTTTGCGCGCGCAAAATTTAGTACGGTGCAACTGTTTTTTTCTAAGTGTAAAAATATATAAAAGGAAAAAGAAAAAAAATAAAACAAAATATGATAATTCCAGCACAACCCCAAAGCAGTCCAACATAATCACGCAGTTTGGATGATCAGTTACTATTTCTTACTATGTATTACCCAATGTTTCCAAGGACAAAGTATCGAAGTTAATCCCATTCAAGCCAAAAATGGTTATTTAATTTTCACTACAGGATCAATAACTTTACCAATAAACTATGAATATCATTGTTTAACCGTGAACATCACGAAAAAAGAACAAACTTATAATAAATTAATAAAACAATCACAAGAGTTCGAATCTGTATCCCAAGTTCAATATTTAGTTGAAAAGTTAGAAAGAGAAATGAATGGCATAAGAATAGTGAAGCGCAGCAAACGCGGCTTAGTTAATTTTATAGGTACAACGTACAAATACCTTTTGGAACTTTAGATCAATCAGACAAAGAAGAATTAGAACACAAAATTCATAATTTGGCAGAAAGCAGCGTCCAAACTAACGAACTTAATGAAGTAATAAGATAAGTCAATAAAGGCATAGAAATAATAAACTTTTTAAGGTACATGAAGGAGACCAGAGACTTAACATTCTATTATTTAATTTACAACAGTTTACCGAGTATATAGAAGATATTGAACTAGGAATGCAGCTAACAAGACTTGGCATTTTTAACCCTAAATTATTAAAACATGATTACCTAACAAATATAAACTCTGAAAAAGTTGTAAATAATAAGACTTCAACTTGATTAAAAACTGACACGAATGAAATTCTTTTAACATCCCATATCCCAAAAGATATTATAAAAACTCAAATTTTTACAATAATACCGTACCCTGATAGCAATAAAAATATATTGATTAAAAATATAAACGACAAATATTATGTTCAGGACAATAAAAGTTTCTTAGCATCTTCAAAAAATTATTATCTAACAAATGCATAGCAGGTATTCTAAACCAAGCAAATACAGAATGAAGATACACAAAAACCCATTAAAATACAGAAATAAGTTAAGTCGAACCTAACATTATATTAACATGGAAATTACCAAAGACCACACTCAACCAGAATTGCAAAAATCAAGAAATAATAATAGAGGGAGATAATTTAATTAAAGCTTTTAATTGCACTATTCAAATAGATGATATTTCAATTTCAAATACATTACTTGACTACACACAAACAGTATATGTAAATAATAACGTAACAAAACTAGAAACATTAGCATATATTGAAGCAAAAGAAATTTTTGAAATAAAAACAAAAGATACTTTTCAAAATGTATTAATAACGTCAGTAATTGTATTAATTATAATTATAATATTATATATTGTCTACAAATATAAGAGTATACCTAAGAAAATCATTATTAAATTTAAAAAACAAGTTCCCACTCCCACAGAACCACCAAATATGGTAAACAATCAAGTAATTGAAAATGATAATAATATAAACCCTATATTGTATCCTAACTTATCCGCCTGAGGGCAGGCCAATTTTTAGGCCATGGATTTTAAAAAAATTCATGGTCTACTGTGTTTGTCGGAACGCAAATGTGCGTAACAGGCAGAAGGAGGCATCTCCGACCCCATAAACTATATATATTCTGAATCAGTATCAACAGCCGAGTCGATTGAGCCATGTCTGTCTGTCCGTCTGTCTGTCTGTCTGTCTGTCTGTCTGTCTGTCTGTCTGTATGAACACCTGGATCTCAGAAACTATATGAGCTAGAGTCTTCAAATTTTGTGACAACATCCGTGTATGTTGCAGTGTTTCAAAGTTTTTTTGAAATTTGGCCACGCCCCTTCCCGCTCCTGTAAATCAGTAATAACTATTTAATATACCCAATATACACCCAACAACAAAGTTGTGCATCTCACATGACAAATACATATACATATTTCTGCAAATTATTTATTCATTTAAATCGGACTAAAAATATGATCCGAATTAAACTCAATTTGAACGTATATTTATGCGCATATTAAGACCTAATTTACGCATCATACCAAAGTTCGAATCATCGGACACACAGCATTTAACAAAACTTTTTATTTGCATAGAATGGTAACAGAATTAGCTCAGAATGCAACTTTGCCGATCGAACGAAAAATGAGGCGATGGTTTAGTGGTTAGAGTGGCGGACAGCGGTCCTCAGTGCGTGAGTTCGAATCCCATGCGCGGCCAGCTGGTTCAACTTTTTATTTTAATTACTTTTTTTGTTATTTTTTTATTCTTATAAGCTTAAAGGAAAACTACACTTATTTAATTAAATATCAATAAAAATAGTTTTCCAATATTAAATCTCTAATTTTTTTTTTATATTTAAGACAATCAATAAGTTACGAATGTTAGAGCGGGACGCTGATACATGCATGTCTGCATTTGCACATTTAGGTTTCGGCGTCCCGCTCTAACACATCAATTACAGTATTCGACGTAAGTACGTAACTGTCAGATTTGTCCAACATTCGGCAAAATTTATAAAAGTGTTCTACTTAATTAAATATGTTGCGTACCAAAAAATTTAAAAACTATTGTTATGTTGCTGTTTAAATTATTTAATAGAAAAGAAAGAAAAAAGGAAAACTCGTCACACATTGATCGCGGCAGGAATCGAACCCGAGCACTGTCAAACATCATTGGTCTTCGAATCCGGCACACACTCCACTAAGCTACAGTACAATTTCACATTAATTTATTGCCCTCTCGCTCTATCTAATGCTTATACTTCTTGTCTATTTGCTTTTGCATTGTTTATGTGTTCTTCTTTTGCCTGTCAAATGAATTAAATAATAAGAAAATAAAATTTATAATTTTAAATTTTTCCAAATAAAGCAGAATTTTTATTATAAATAACGGAGCTATAATCCATGGCCTTCTACAGTCAGTACCTGACTGTAGCGTTCGACTGGTTTAAGGATGGGGAAGTAGCACAGTATGTACCATAGCGCACCACTTGTCCACACATACACACCCTTATACATACATACACTTGACCATTGTACGGGTACTTAGCATATAAGACAAACATTTATGTGTTTCACCAGAAACTACCCGCCTGCTTAGACATAAACATGTGTATCCCCCAATTCAGCGACAATTCCGCCTGCTTAGACATAAACATTTTTATCCCCTAATTCGGCGACAATAACAAGTCAGCCTACTCCGATCATTTGTAAACATTCCCACGAAAGGGTCAAAACTGCTTACGCAGCGCAAATTCTCGGCTGATCCGTTCCCATGCGCAATCCACTCAAGAGAGCGCCCAATATCATGTAAACATAAAAGAGAGTCTCCGGGTTTCGCCTAAGTCTTTAATAAAAAATAAAGTTATATTTTTTTCATAAATACTAAACGCGAACTTGTTATTATATATATTTCTTTTACTATTTCAAGTGGAGCACTTGGAGTTTCCGGAGTTTGATAGGGTATTTTTGGCGGCTGTTCATCGTATTTTAGCCTAAGGCATATTTCGCAGTTCTTAATAACGTTGCCTGTAATGCTTTTCATATTAGGAAAATATATTTCCCTTTTTAAATGTGTAGGTCTTGTCTCTCTCGCTTTATGTTCTAGACTCTCTTTTATTCTTCTTGTTCTTATTCTACTTTTCACAGTGTATGTAAATGTTAACAGATATCGTTATGTTTACTTGTGGCTAATATTTACAGAGTGTGTATATAGGTACGAGGGTCGTTTGATAAGTCCGTGACTTTTTGTATTTGCCGCGCACCTGCTCTAAATACAACACTGCTCCTGTCAGCAGTTATCGATTAACAGCTGACTGTAAAATTTTGAGAAAGCTGCGTTTTTTGGTTTGCGTTTTATAGGCATTGAAAGCAGACGATCTCGATCTCCATTTTCGTTAAAATTCACGAGATCGTCTGCTTTCAATGCCTATAAAACGCAAACCAAAACGCAGCTTCAAAATTTTACAGTCAGCTGTTAATCGATAACTGGAAAAGTCACGGACTTATCAAACGACCCTCGTATAATGCTTACAGAGTATGTTATTTAACAGATATGCTTATTGCAGTGTGCTAAGGTGCTCAGCTGCTACAATTCGGCCTTCCTGACATGAGAGCTCCTGATTTATTATTATTAAATGTTTGTTTTATCATATGATTCTTCTTGTCTTACCATGGTCGTATATTTGCGAAGGCCCAAATCCCTTTGTACGGAAGTCTTGACTGCTGAAAGTTTTCAACATCCTCCAATACGTAACTGTCGTTTTGTAGTTTTTTTGTTATTCTATAAGGTTCTATAAGGTAGATCTTCTTTTTTATACTTGTGTGGTGTCGATCTTTTTGTGTCTACTGCATTCTTATTGTATTCCTGTACTTTCATAATTTGTTTATCTGCTTCGTGCCTAATTTCGTTCAAATCTCTCGATTGCTACTTAATTCTTGTAAGTTTTCTTTTAGAATATCTGAAACTTTGCCTTTTTGCGATACTCCGAATATTACTTTGCTTGAATGATCGTTAATTGACCTTTGTACTGTGTTATGCGTACTCAACTGTTTCTAATACTGTATCCCAATGTTTTCCTTTGTCAGGTTCTATTAATTTTGCAATCATTGGGCCTATAATTCTATTGACTCTTTCAACTTGGCCATTGGCTTGTGGCAATCCTGTTGCAATTTTAACATGTTTCAGTCCTTCTTCTTCTAAAAATTCGTCAAACTCTTTTGATGTGAAACATGTTCCTCGGTCTGATATTAAACATTTAGGTCTACTATAAGCTCGGAAATAATCTTTAAGTGCTACTACTGAATCTCTTGATTTTGTTGTTTTAGCTGGGTATAGTCTTACACATTTTGTAAATCCGTCTATTATAACCAGTAAATGTTTATTGGCCCTACTATTATCGATTGGGCCGTAGTGACTTATGTGTATTACATCAAAAGGAATGCTTTCTTTTGGAATGTTATGCAAGAATCCTTCGTTTTTACAACTCTGTGCTGAGTAAGCTATGCACTTGAGACAATTACTAATTCCAATGTGTGCTAGTTCGTTATGGTACTTTTACAGGACGTGATCTTCCATTTCTGGGGGTACATAAAATAAAAGTGATTCGCTATCTTTTTTTTCTCTTGATTTTGTTGTTTTAGCTGGGTATAGTCTTACACATTTTGTAAATCCGTCTATTATAACCAGTAAATGTTTATTGGCCCTACTATTATCGATTGGGCCGTAGTGACTTATGTGTATTACATCAAAAGGAATGCTTTCTTTTGGAATGTTATGCAAGAATCCTTCGTTTTTACAACTCTGTGCTGAGTAAGCTATGCACTTGAGACAATTACTAATTCCAATGTGTGCTAGTTCGTTATGGTACTTTTACAGGACGTGATCTTCCATTTCTGGGGGTACATAAAATAAAAGTGATTCGCTATCTTTTTTCTATAACTAACGCCGTTTCTCATTTCGTAATGTTTGTCTTCAACATTTTGTAATTTTTCGCGTATTCTTATAATGTTTTTATCTTTGTTCTGGCATATTATTAAACTTTCCTCGAAAGAATTTGAGTCGATCGTTAATATGTGTGTGTTTCTGCTCAGTGCGTCAACATGTTGCATACGCTTTCCAGAACGATGCTGTATAGTCATAGTTTTGTAACTCAAGTGCCCATCGAGCTATTCTTGGGGATAAATCTCTTTGACTCAATGCCATGGAAAGTGCGCTGCAATCTGTGACAATCTTGAATTGAATGCCTTGCAAGTAAATTCTAAACCGTATATGAGTATATGATTGCTAGTTTCGAGCTTGAAGAAGCTGTGGTATCTAGTATCGACGTCAGTTGTTCGTTTCGAAAAATAGAACACTGGCTGAAGCTTGTCGTCGCTTTTTTTTTTGCATGTGAATTGCCCCGAAACCTAGTGCTCTAGCATCGCAATGTAATTCAGTTAGGTCATTAAGATTATATAACGCTAAAATAGGTGCTTCAAGTAAGTTGTTTTTCAATAGCTCAAAACATTCTAGTTCTTTTTCTCCAAACTCAGACTTCTTATCTTTTCTAGTGAGGTCATATAGTGGTTTTGCTTTTGTTGAAAAGTCTTTTATGAAGCGCCTAAATTATGAGCATAGACCTATAAAGCTTTGGACGTCATGTGCCTTTTGTGGTGTAGGAAAATTTTTTACCGCCTGTAGACCTTTGGTATCTGGCTTAATTCCTAATTATCCCAAACATTTGACTTCGGTGTAGAAAAATTCGCATTAATCAAGCCTTAATTCTAGTTTGTTTACTACTAATCGATTAAACACTCTTTTGTTGCTATCAAAATTTCGTCCATGTAGACTAAAACTTTATTTTCTCTGATTATATCGTTCAATATTCTGTATATGAATCGTTGGAATACCGCCGGCGCATTACGTTAACCAAAGGGCATTCTCTGCTATTCGAATTGTCCTATTGGAGTTGTGAATGAGTATATTTAATCGAGTCTTCGTGCATGAAAACGTGGAAATACCCGTTTTTATACCCTTCGACCATTGAAAATGGTCAAAAAAGGGTATACTAACTTTGTGCAAATGTATGTAACAGGCAGAAGGAGGCGTGGCAGACCCCACAAAGTATATATATTCTTGCTCAGGATCACTAACCGAGTCGATTAAGCCATGTCTGTCTGTCTGTCCGGATGTCTGGATGTCTGGATGTCTGGATGTCCGGATGAACACACAGATCTCAGCTATTATAAAAGCTAGAGACACCAAATTTGGCATGAAGGTTTCTGTTGATCCGGGACAGGTGAAGTTTATTTCAAATGTTGGGTGCCACGCCCCCCGCCCACGCAAATCAATAATTTCATCTTTAAAGCTGATTTGCGAGCGACATATAAAAGATACAACATTCTGAGTAAGACTATACTTAGCTAATTATAATACCATCATAATGTTAAAATTCCAATCCGATCGGACTACAAACACAGAAGTTGTTAAACAAAAACCTTGTTCGCTTTGATTTTGTATACAGACCAGCCAGCTGTGACGTCATTGCATTGACGTCAAGAAAAGGAAAGAGAATTCGAGCGCGTAGCGCCATCTGTTGTTCTTCTCTTTTTTTCTATGCACACGCATTTGTTGCATTCAAACGCACACACACACATACATACATTTGTGCTTGACCAATGAAATGATACACGCATATACACGTATTCATACACACACGCATATTAAGGCTTACGTGACGATATTTCTATTAAGTAGAAGTATTGTACAATTATTGACTCTTTACGTTTCAAAAAGGTCGAAGGGTATCCCACTGTCGCGTGCCGCTCGACTGTTGCTCTTGTTTTTAACTGATTCAATACCTGTATATAGATAATATTTTTTATATAATGTGTTTTGTAACCATTTTAAAATGGAGACTTACTAAAACCGTTATATCCACCGGCAGAAGGGGAATTTATGATTTTTGAGTGGTCTAATGATGGTAGAGGTGATCGGGGCGTTTTTGGTGTTTTCTTGGAGGATTTGCATGCTTGTTCCTCAGTCTCGGCGGTAGAAACAGCAAATGATACCGAATCAGCATCTTCCAAGGGTGCGACAGGATACCCTTCGACCTTTTGAAACGTAAAGAGTCAATAATTGTACAATACATCTACTTGATAGAAATATCGTAACGTGAACCTTTATATGAATCTGTGTATGAAAACGTGTATCATTTTATTGGTCAAGCACAAATGTATGTATGTATGTGTGTGTGCGTTTGAATGCAAAAAATGCGTGTGCATAGAAAAGAAGATAAACAACAGATGGCGCTATGCGCTCGCATTCTCTTTCCTTTTCTTTCCTACATGAGCATTGCAATGAGGTCACAGCTTGCTGGTCTGTATACGAAGTCAAAGCGAACAAGGTTTTTGTTTAATAACTTCTGTGTTTCTTGTCCGATCGGATTGAAATTTTGAAGTTATGTTGGTATTATAATTAGCTAAGTATAGTCTTACTCAGAATGTTGTATCTTTTATATGTCGCTCGCAAATCAGCTTAAAAGGGCGTGGCACCCAACATTTGCAATAAACTTCACCTGCCCCGTATCAACAGAAACCTTCATGCCATTTGGTGTCTTTAGCTTTTATAATAGCTGAGATCTGTGTGTTCATCTGGACATCCAGACATCCGGACAGACAGACAGACATGGTTTAATCGTCTTGGCTAGTGATCCTGAGCTAGAATATATATACTTTGTGGGGTCTCCCACGCTTCTTTCTGTCTGTTACATACATTCGCACAAAGTTAGAATACCCTTTTTTGTCCATTTTCAATGTTCGTTGTATATAAGAACAGTTGAAACGGTTAAATGCACTTGCGCTATGTATAGCCACTTATGTATGTATGTAGGTGATAGGGCAATGTATGTATGTGCGAAATTCACTTACCGAGCGCCAACCTGTTTGCGAGTGTGAAATAATATTTCTTTTAAAACAGCTGAGAATATTAATGTATGTATGTTTTCCCATATGCGATATCGAAACTGTTTGTGTGTATGTACGTATGTACGCGAACGAAAGCAAGCTCAGCAAATGGGGGGCAGCGATTGCGTAAATAAATTACGAATATGATAACTTAATGGTTAAGAATCCCTATTAAATTTTTTAAATTCACGTCGGGGTCACCATCGTTTGTGGCTGCACTTACTTGTGCAACTGCCTTACTTTCGTAGTTTTTCTTCCAATGAAAAGCAAGGGTGTAAGTTTATTAATTTTATGGTGCCGCTGGATTTTTTAACATATTATACGAGAAGAGACTGTTTTGCAAGTAGTTAAAATTAGACTTAACACCTGCTAACATGAGACTCAACAGTGCTTAACATAAGACTTAACAGCTCCCTAGAACATAGATTTGAACAGCTGATTGTAACGGTATGGAAATCTTGAGCAATAAGATAAAGTAGTGTCTGCCGCCAACAAAAGAGTTGAGGCATAATTAAGATTAGGACTTATGCTCTACAGGCTTTTGCTGGTTCAAATATTTGGGGCTTTTGATGATTCCGGAGAGACGGTAGGTGACGAGATGTGAACCGTTTGAAACGACTGTCATCCGAACGGACCTTTTCTGTGCTCTCATTGATAATTTTGATTACGTCACCTACATGAGAGACAGGCTGCAAGTGGCTTAGTCGAGTACGACAGGTTGCTAGCGTGCACATGTCGTGCACAGATGTTGACTCCACAAGTTGGAAGTCGAAAAATTTCTATGGTTTCCAGGAACTCTTTTATGCGCAGAGAGTTTAGGTTTCTAATGGCGCTTGAGCGACTTGGGAAACGCTTTGTAGAATTTTCTTTCTATTGCTTAGTTTTATTGATTTTATATTTTATATTTATTTTCTTCCCAAAACTGTTCATTGCCTTCAGTTACTGCAGATGTAAATGGAGTGAAAAAAGTTGGTAAAGCGTTCGGTGTCGAGGCACCGTTACTTGTGGGTGCAGTAAGCTCACATTTTTTGAAGACTAGATTCGATTTTCCAATTTTGAGTATACTCCTGTAGCAGCAGGTATGAAGCCTTTTCCTTTTTGTTGATGACGTGCTCATTTTCTCGGAAGAAGGAGAATTGCTCTCAATAGTAATGTTGGTGGAATAACAGTGCTAGAAAATATTAAGATTTCTATGCCCAGCAAGCAGCTAATTAAGGACATTGCAGTAATTGCAAAGACATTAAAAGATATTGAACGGGAAAAATGGATCAAGCAAAACACATAAATCACCAACGTGAAGAACAGAGAGGTCAACTTCACTACAATCAAGTATGAGGTGTAAGTCATTGTTCGGCTTAGAGCAAACTACGACATTACTCATATGCCGTTAAAAAGATAATCCAAAGAGAAAAGATACGCGCTTGAATCGAAAACGTGGTTTCATTTTGTTCGGAAAAAAGCGTTAACTTATAACTTATATCTTGCAGAAAAGTGGGCTTTCTTTTAACTTTGAATTTTCAAGTATTTATACCCTTCGACCATTGAAAATTGACAAAGAGGGTATACTAACTTTGTGCAAATGTATGTAACAGGCAGAAAGAAGCGTGGGAGACCCCACAAAGTGTATATATTCTTGCTCAGGATCACTAGCCAAGTCGATTAAGCAATGTCTGTCTGTCTGTCCGGATGTCTGGATGTCTGGGTGTCTGGATGTCTGGATGTCCAGATGAACACACAGATCTCAGCTATTATAAAAGCTAGAGACATCAAATTTGGCATGAAGGTTTCTGTTGATCCGGGACAGGTGAAGTTTATTTCAAATATTGGACGCCACGCCCCCAGCCCACGGAAATCAATAATTTCATCTTTTTAGCAGATTTGCGAGCGACATATAAAAGATACAATATTCTGAGTGAGACTATACTTAGCTAATTATAATACCAACATAAGGTCAAAATTCCAATCTGATCGGATAACAAACACAGAAGTTGTAAAACAAAAACCTCGCTCGCTTTGATTTTGTATACAGACCAGCAAGCTGTGACGTCATTGCAATGCTCATGTAGGAAAGAATAAGAAAGAGAATGCGAGCGCGTAACGCCACCTGTTGTTCTTCTCTTCTTTTCTATGCACACGCATTTTTTGCATTCAAACGCACACACACACATACATACATTTGTGCTTGACCAATGAAATGATACACGCATATACACGTATTCATACACAGACGCATATAAGGGCTTACGTTACGCTATTTGTTTTAAGTAGAAGTATTGTACAATTATTGACTCGTTACGTTTCAAAAAGGTCGAAGGGTATCCCACAGTCGCGTGCCGCTCGACTGTTGCTCTTGTTTTATATTGCTATAATATCATTGTTCTGCAATAATCAGTTCGTTTTAGATGTTTTCCTTCGTTCTGCAAATATACATAACTTGTACGTACGTATATATGTATACGCGCATGTGAAGCGGCAAAGTTTTACCGCCGGTTCAGTGCTTGTATGTAGGTAAGTTTGTATTTATGCTCAGCCTCTGATCATATACATGCAGGCATACATACATACCAAAGCTCGAGCTGTATATACATACTGACACTTAATTGTCTGTTTTGTGAACAACGTGAAATCAATAATTATTTTCTCATTCCCAAGCTAAATTATTATTTACTATGATAATAGATACAAATACACACAAACTTAGGAGAGTACATAAATATTTTTTTTCCGTTCGATAATTTTGTTCTGTTAGAGTGTATTAAATATTAATTTAAATATAGAAAAAAAAGTATTATGAGCCTTCTGCTGTTACACCAGTGAACAACAAAATAATTATATTTAATTTATTATAATTAGCCTAGCCTTCTGCTAGTAGTTTTGGAAGAGTTTTCATTTTTTCAATTGTTAAGAATGGTCAAGAATGCCATATGGCTGAAGAAATGTGTTATGATTTAAGAAACAAACTTTAAGATCTATAATGAATCGTTGAATGTGTTATTACTTCCTGAAGACATGGTATAGTGAATAGGTAGACAATTCTGTTTTTGGGATACTCTCTAACTGTCTCGCGCTGAGTATAATGGTTGGGTAGGGTACAGACTGGGAGCGTCGAACAACACCTCATACGTCGCACTACACTAGATGCTTCCTTGTAAAAGCCTTCCTTATATTTTTTCTCATTTTGGCCTTGGTGTGCTATAATTGTTTCGGGAGTATAGCTCCATTCATAAAGTTTCCGAGGAATCCTAAATAAAGTTTATGTACTGGAGTCGATGATCAGCAAAAACCCACCCCACCCCGAACGAGCTTAGGGAACCAGAGAATTCCGATCGCTGTACACATCCGACTTGTGAACTTCCCGATCGCATACTGAAAAACAGTCTTTACATAATATACCTTTGTTAAATAAAACTATATACCCAGGTATCGAACCGGAAATAATTAATGAAGCCTTAAAAGAATTATGCTACTTAAATGATAAACAACAAGATTAAGAGCGTCGTTTGCACCAATTGGAACCAGCTATTTTAGAAAACATTTAATCAATACGAATGGAGTTTAAAAAGTAAGTCTGTTAGTTTAATAAGTAAAAGAAACCCTTTATATTTAATAATTTCAATCGGTTATCGTTTTATGACATGGCTCTTCGCTCGAACGAGGAAGGCTACCTTCGGTATATTGAAAGTTGTATAGCCCTGCAATTCTTTATTACCTTGTCCGACAACATTAATATGTTGAAGAATTGAATAGTTTTGGTAATAATTAATTAATAATATCCTGAGCTAGAATATATATACTTTTTTGACCATTTTCAATGGTCGAAGTGTATAAAGAGCCGAGCAAATTAATTTGGAAGCAACAGTCTCTACAGTTGCATATCAATGACATAGCCTTTCGAGCTAACTCATCATTGCCACTAGAAATAACTAACTTGGAAACTCCACTGTAAATATTTTGCTATTTTTTCAATGAGAATATTATCAATCAAATTGTTGAGGAAACATTACGTGCAGCAATAGCCGACAACATTCAAAGCCAATTTAAATTGAATATTGATGATATTTACCGTTATATTGGAATTGTAATTTATATGTCCCTTTATCGATTCCCAACTGTGAAAAGCTGTTGAGGAAAACACGCTTTGGGCCCATTCGAGCTTGCATGACGCGAAGCAAATTTGAATATATAAAGTGCTACTTGTGTCTGCGACATGAGAACAAACGAGTTAAAAGGGTGAAGCCGGTTACGATCCCTTGTACCGCATAAGAACTTTAATAGATCGACTCATTGACAGGTTTAATTCCATTCCAAAGCAAGCTCGACTTTGCGTGGATGAGCAGTATATGCCTAATAAACGTCATAAATGGGGTATAAAGCTCTTTGTCTTATGCGACTCCTATGGATACGCCTACCGTTTTGAAATTTATTGTGGCGCTCAAGATAACGTAATCTTACCTAGCGAAACAAGATCTCGGAGCATCAGCCAACATTGTTGTTCGCTTAACAAAAACTGTACAGAAATTCCAGCATCATATAATATATTAAACGTCAGTGCCATTGATGGTGTACCTACGTGCTAAAGGTATATAGTAAAATTTTGCTTTACAAATTGTGAGTCCAACAAACTACCCGTCAATAGACTGAGGTAGACCCTGGATGATTCAAATAAAAAATGCGACACAATTTCTTGGCCTGTTGTTTTATTGAGCTCCAGTTTAAGACTAAAATGTACAATACAATTTCTTAGCTTGGTACCCTGAATCGGATTGGATTTTATGTTTACATATGTTTATAAGTGGTTATTTGAGTGTGTGATGCGCTGGTGGCCGTTTTGTTTATAAGTGGTTATTTGAATGCGCGATGCGCTGGTGGTCGTTTTGTTTATAAGTGGTTATTTGAGTGCGCGATGCGCTGGCGACAATTTTGTGTTTAGAAATATTTTGATGCTGTGAACTGTTCTTGGCTTTGGCCATTTGTTTAACTTATCTTAAGTGCAGGAATATTTTGTTTATGCTTATGTGCGGGGTTCATACTGTATAGTTTTACGTTACTTCCCTTCCCTTAAAAGGAAGCCTATGGTTAGGCTGAGACTGCTGGGTATAATGTGGGCAATGGGTTTTGTATCGTTTTAATATTGACTGTAAAATTTTCAGGGGTCGAAGTATGATTTTCATTTTTTGTTTTCTTATTTTTAAGTATAGCATCGTAATTGGGTTTTTTGTTAAATATTTTGAATACAAGTATAGTATAATGAGAATAAAAATTATAATTATTATAATCATGTAAAATGTAAAATTATTTTGTGATATAAGTTTAACAATGTCATTATGCTGTATATTTTTGATTTTAGTTATTTCAAGTGGTGGATATAATGGTGTTAGGTCTATTTCAGGTTTTAAATAATTTTTGCTTAGAATAATGTTTCCAATTTCAAGTTTACACTGGGTTATTCTTATAATTTTATTTCCACTAATTTTTATATTGCTATTTGATTTTTGACAATTTTGTGTGATAATTGTTTCGGTTAGGTTCCAAGTTAAAATTATATTAGGTTCGATATACTTAATCATTTCTTTTGTATTTATGGGGGTAAAATTACAGATCGGGTTTTTACTTTTAATTATACTTGTAATACAATCGTTGTGTACTTCTTCATGTTCTTCGTTGTAGATTTTATTTTTGTTTTCATAATAGGACTTACAATAGTATCAGTGTAGTCTAATTGATAACCATTGTGGTCAGGGTAGGGAGTAATTTTAACTGTACTTTTTTCCTCATGTGCAATAGGTATGTGGGATATAATAAGTAAATGGTTGTCTTTATGATTAATCCAAGTGGATGTTTTAATAAGTAGTATATTTTGGCTGTTGACATTTTCTAATTTGTCATAGTTTAATAGTTTTGGGTTAAAAAGTCCGAGTCGGGAAAGTTGCATTCCCATTTCAATGTCTTCAATAAATTCAATGAATTGCATGAGTTCGTATGTAAGTGTGTCAATACTGTTGCGATTATCTTCATATTGTTTGAGTTTTTCTAATCCATTATTTGCTAATTGTATTACGTCATTTAATTCGTGGACTTTGACTGAATTTTGAGCAACGGTTTCTAGATAATTTTGAATTTCTACTCTATCGTTTTCGTCGAGTGTTCCAAAAAGATATTTGTATGCGGTGCCTACTATGTTAACTTGGAAACTCCACTGTAAATATTTTGCTATTTTTTCAATGAGAATATTATCAATCAAATTGTTGAGGAAACATTACGTGCAGCAATAGCCGACAACATTCAAAGCCAATTTAAATTGAATATTGATGATATTTACCGTTATATTGGAATTGTAATTTATATGTCCCTTTATCGATTCCCAACTGTGAAAAGCTGTTGAGGAAAACACGCTTTTGGGCCCATTCGAGCTTGCATGACGCGAAGCAAATTTGAATATATAAAGTGCTACTTGTGTCTGCGACATGAGAACAAACGAGTTAAAAAGGGTGAAGCCGGTTACGATCCCTTGTACCGCATAAGAACTTTAATAGATCGACTCATTGACAGGTTTAATTCCATTCCAAAGCAAGCTCGACTTTGCGTGGATGAGCAGTATATGCCTAATAAACGTCATAAATGGGGTATAAAGCTCTTTGTCTTATGCGACTCCTATGGATACGCCTACCGTTTTGAAATTTATTGTGGCGCTCAAGATAACGTAATCTTACCTAGCGAAACAAGATCTCGGAGCATCAGCCAACATTGTTGTTCGCTTAACAAAAACTGTACAGAAATTCCAGCATCATATAATATATTAAACGTCAGTGCCATTGATGGTGTACCTACGTGCTAAAGGTATATAGTAAAATTTTGCTTTACAAATTGTGAGTCCAACAAACTACCCGTCAATAGACTGAGGTAGACCCTGGATGATTCAAATAAAAAATGCGACACAATTTCTTGGCCTGTTGTTTTATTGAGCTCCAGTTTAAGACTAAAATGTACAATACAATTTCTTAGCTTGGTACCCTGAATCGGATTGGATTTTATGTTTACATATGTTTATAAGTGGTTATTTGAGTGTGTGATGCGCTGGTGGCCGTTTTGTTTATAAGTGGTTATTTGAATGCGCGATGCGCTGGTGGTCGTTTTGTTTATAAGTGGTTATTTGAGTGCGCGATGCGCTGGCGACAATTTTGTGTTTAGAAATATTTTGATGCTGTGAACTGTTCTTGGCTTTGGCCATTTGTTTAACTTATCTTAAGTGCAGGAATATTTTGTTTATGCTTATGTGCGGGGTTCATACTGTATAGTTTTACGTTACTTCCCTTCCCTTAAAAGGAAGCCTATGGTTAGGCTGAGACTGCTGGGTATAATGTGGGCAATGGGTTTTGTATCGTTTTAATATTGACTGTAAAATTTTCAGGGGTCGAAGTATGATTTTCATTTTTTGTTTTCTTATTTTTAAGTATAGCATCGTAATTGGGTTTTTTGTTACATATTTTGAATACAAGTATAGTTTAATGAGAATAAAAATTATAATTATTATAATCATGTAAAATGTAAAATTATTTTGTGATATAAGTTTAACAATGTCATTATGCTGTATATTTTTGATTTTAGTTATTTCAAGTGGTGGATATAATGGTGTTAGGTCTATTTCAGGTTTTAAATAATTTTTGCTTAGAATAATGTTTCCAATTTCAAGTTTACACTGGGTTATTCTTATAATTTTATTTCCACTAATTTTTATATTGCTATTTGATTTTTGACAATTTTGTGTGATAATTGTTTCGGTTAGGTTCCAAGTTAAAATTATATTAGGTTCAATATACTTAATCATTTCTTTTGTATTTATGGGGGTAAAATTACAGATCGGGTTTTTACTTTTAATTATACTTGTAATACAATCGTTGTGTACTTCTTCATGTTCTTCGTTGTAGATTTTATTTTTGTTTTCATAATAGGACTTACAATAGTATCAGTGTAGTCTAATTGATAACCATTGTGGTCAGGGTAGGGAGTAATTTTAACTGTACTTTTTTCCTCATGTGCAATAGGTATGTGGGATATAATAAGTAAATGGTTGTCTTTATGATTAATCCAAGTGGATGTTTTAATAAGTAGTATATTTTGGCTGTTGACATTTTCTAATTTGTCATAGTTTAATAGTTTTGGGTTAAAAAGTCCGAGTCGGGAAAGTTGCATTCCCATTTCAATGTCTTCAATAAATTCAATGAATTGCATGAGTTCGTATGTAAGTGTGTCAATACTGTTGCGATTATCTTCATATTGTTTGAGTTTTTCTAATCCATTATTTGCTAATTGTATTACGTCATTTAATTCGTGGACTTTGACTGAATTTTGAGCAACGGTTTCTAGATAATTTTGAATTTCTACTCTATCGTTTTCGTCGAGTGTTCCAAAAAGATATTTGTATGCGGTGCCTACTATGTTAAGTAATCCTCGTTTTATGTCTATTTCTTGATGAATTGTTATCCCATTTAATTCTTTGAGTAGTTTATTGTATAAAAATGTATTTCTGTTTGGTGCTAAGGTATTGAGTATTTTGTTACCGAATGACTCAGTTATTGTATTAATTTCTGTTAAATGGCTGATGGCAATTGAATTGGTTTACTTGAGAAGAGTAGGTAACCATGATCTGTATCGATGTTACTTATTTGAATTTGTTGAGTGTGACCTGGGGTAATAAGTAAAAGGAGTGTCATCACTGTGATCCAGAGACTCGCCAGTAGTTGTCTTTTTGACTCGGCTTCTTCTAGGAAGCTGCGAACGTTGCCTTTGAATTGCGTATTCCGGAAGTCTTCTAGCAGTTGATGATTTGGAACTTGCGGTTTGTAGGATAAGATGAGTTGTTTCCTTAATTCTGTCCAGGTTATTATGTTGCTTGAGTTTATAGTGCGCATGACTTCTCCGCTGATGTTGCGTTCGATGATTCCAAGAATTATGTATTGTTGACGACTGTCTGTAGTGGGATATAGCGTCAACACAAAATCGATGCGGCTTATAAAGGTGTATAGGGTGTTGTGATCTCCTCGGAAGGTCTCTGTAGCTTGTATTTGTCTTTCCAATTGTGACATGTTACTGTCAGAAAGAGCGCTTGTTGCTGGGGTTACTGCTGGTGGTGTTGCCATTTTGATGATTTTGTATTTTAAGTATTAATTTTCTTAACTTTTACACTTAATTGTTTTACTTAGATTGTTAAAATGCACTCTAGCTATTTCGTTTTTGTGTGGAATAACCAATTGACTTGGAATTATTTTTCCAACGAATTCTTGAGCGTCTGTAGTGATTTTTATATGACAAATGCGTTACACGGTTTCACGTTACTGTCTTGGTTTGGTTAAACTTAACGCGATATTGACCGTCGCGGGTTGTCTTAGCATACGTTGTTTGGCGGATAACAAAGATTCGTGAATTGGTAAGTCTGGCTATCGTATCACTGCACTATTGTTATCCTATTCTTAGCTTGGTACCCTGAATCGGATTGGATTTTATGTTTACATATGTTTATAAGTGGTTATTTGAGTGTGTGATGCGCTGGTGGCCGTTTTGTTTATAAGTGGTTATTTGAGTGCGCGATGCGCTGGTGGTCGTTTTGTTTATAAGTGGTTATTTGAGTGCGCGATGCGCTGGCGACAATTTTGTGTTTAGAAAGATTTTGATGCTGTGAACTGTTCTTGGCTTTGGCCATTTGTTTAACTTATCTTAAGTGCAGGAATATTTTGTTTATGCTTATGTGCGGGGTTAATACTGTATAGTTTTACGTTACTATATACATATAGCCTTGATAGAGTACGTCCTAATCGTATACCCAATTCTAAGTTGCCTTGTGATAATATTATCATATGGAGTCACTATTAGTAAAGTATTGGGGAAAGATAACAGAGCAGTTCGATTGCTATCTACATACGTTGGTGTTCAGCCATTTGAAAGAGAAATCAAAAGTGGAGTCGCAAAAACACCTCGATATGATCGAAAATCTAGAAATTGACTGCCCACAAATTATTAGAGAATACAACGCGCACATGGGCGGTGTAGATTTGATGGATGGATTAATAGGCCGCTACCACATTAAAGCCAAGACCAGAGATTCTGCGACACGTATTTTTTACCATTTGGTGCATATGGCTGCAACAAATGCCTATATTTTGTACAGGCGTATATCAAATAATGAAAAAAGGAACCCTAAAAATGATTGCAATCTTCCGGATTTCCGAGAGGAAATTGCTGCGGGCCTAGCAAAATTTCAGCCAAAGCCTTTAATGGGTCGTCCCAGAAGTGAAGCATCACGATCTCCATCTCTTCTTAGACTTCATCATCTCCACCAGCTAGACTTAATATTGGTGCAAAGTCAAACCATCCTATAGCAGACTTGCGTTTGGATCTGCTGGATCATTTTCCTATTTGGCTAAGTCGAGATGGCGGTAAAAGATGGTGCAAGAAATGCAAAACGTCCCAAACCCAATGAATTTGCAATCTTCACCTTTGTTGAACTGCCAACAAAAATTGATTTTTTGATATCATAATAAAAAACAAGAGCAACAGTCGAGCGGCACGCGACAGTGGGATACCCTTCGACCTTTTTGAAACGTAAAGAGTCAATAATTGTACAATACTTCTACTTAATAGAAATATCGTAACGTAAGCCTTTATATGCGTCTGTGTATAAATACGTGTGTCATTTCGTTGGTCAAGCACAAATGTATGTATGTGTGTGTGTACGTTTGAATGCAAAAAGTGCGTGTGCATAGAAAAGAAGAGGACAACAGATGGTGCTACGCGCTCGCATTCTCTTTCCTTTTCTTTCCAACATGAGCATTGCAATGACGTCACAGCTGGCTGGTCTGTATACAAAATCAAAGAGAACAAGGTTTTTGTTTAACAATTTCTGTGTTTGTAGTCCGATCGGATTGTAATTTTAACATTATGTTGGTATTATAATTAGCTAAGTATAGTTTTACTCAGAATGTTGTATCTTTTATATGTCGCTCGCAAATCAGCTTTAAAGATGAAATTATTAATTTGCGTGGGCGGGGGACGTAGCACCCACCATTTGAAATAAACTTCACCTGTCCCGGATCAACAGAAACCTTCATGCCAAATTTAGTGTCTCTAGCTTTTATAATAGCTGAGATCTGTGTGTTCATCCGGACATCCAGACATCCAGACATCCAGACATCCGGACAGACAGACAGACATGGCTTAATCGACTTGGCTAGTGATCCTGAGCAAGAATATATATACTTTGTGGGATCTCCCACGCCTCCTTCTGCCTGTTACATACATTTGCACAAAGTTAGTATACCCTTTTTTGACCATTTTCAATGGTCGAAGGGTATAATGAAAACTTACACTTATAGAATATGAGTTTGATTCTTTCACTCTAAGCCCCAAGAGTGCCTTGAGGCACTCATACACACTTCCTCACCTGGCAGGTAAACGGTTGTCGGAAAATTTTTTCTGACGACATTTTTGAGGTCGGAGGGCAAAATTCATTTAAGAAAAAATTATTTGGATATTTTTTATTTTGAATTAAAGAAAATAGCCTTAGAGGGTTAATATAAAATCATTGCCCGTCCCTTAAAGAATAAAATTGCCCCCAAATGAACGATTTGCAGAAATAGTGATAATAGGAATAATATAATAAAAGTGCTAAATAAACTTAACCAAAAACAAACACACCAACACACATCTACATCTGCATCGTTGGAAGGCCTTTCATCGTGGAGATTCATGTAAGTGAAAAAAAAAACATTTTTTTACTCTTCGACCATTGAAAATGGACAAATAAGGGTATTCTAACTTTGTGCGAATGTATGTAACAGGCAGAAAGAAGCGTGGGAGACCCCACAAAGTGTATATATTCTTGCTCAGGATCACTAGCCAAGTCGATTAAGCAATGTATGTCTGTCTGTCCGGATGTCTGGATGTCTGGGTGTCTGGATGTCTGGATGTCCAGATGAACACACAGATCTCAGCTATTATAAAAGCTAGAGACACCAAATTTGGCATGAAGGTTTCTGTTGATTCGGGACAGGTGAAGTTTATTTCAAATGTTGGATGCCACGCCCCCCGCCCACGAAAATCAATAATTTCATCAACTTTCAACTTTTTGAGAAAAACTATACTTAGCTAATTATAATACCAACATAAGGTCAAAATTCCAATCTGATCGGACAACAAACACAGAAGTTATTACACAGACCAGCAAGCTGTGACGTCATTGCAATGCCCATGGAGGAAAGAATAAGAAAGAGAATGCGAGCGCGTAACGTCATCTAATGTTCTTCTCTTCTTTTCTATGCACACGCATTTTTATACCCTTCGACCATTGAAAATGGACAAAAAAGTGAATACTAACTTTGTGCAAATGTATGTAACAGGCAGAAAGAAGCGTGGGAGACCCTACAAAGTATGAATATTCTTGCTCAGGATCACTAGCCAAGTCGATTAAGCAATGTCTGTCTGTCTGTCCGGATGTCTGGATGTCTGGATGTCCAGATGAACACGCAGATCTCAGCTATTATAAAAGCTAGAGACACCAAATTTGGCATGAAGGTTTCTGTTGATCCGGGACAGGTGAAGTTTATTTCAAATGTTGGGTGCCACGCCCCCCCCCCCGCCCACGCAAATCAATAATTTCATCTTTTAAGCTGATTTGCGAGCGACATATAAAAGATATAACATTCTGAGTAAGACTATTCTTAGCTAATTATATTACCAACATAAGGTCAAAATTCCAATCTGATCGGACAATAAACACAGAAGTTGTTAAACTGTTACGTCATTGCAATGCTCATGTAGGAAAGAATAAGAAAGAGAATGCGAGCGCGTAACGCCATCTGTTGTTCTTCTCTTCTTTTCTATGCACACGCATTTTTTGCATTCAAACGCACACACACACATACATACATTTGTGCTTGACCAATGAAATGATACACGCATATACACGTATTCATACACAGACGCATATAATGGATTACGTTACGATATTTCTTTTCAGTAGAAGTATTGTAAAATTATTGACACTTTACGTTTCAAAAAGGTCGAAGGGTATCCCACTGTCGCGTGCCGCTCGACTGTTGCTCTTGTTTGCATTCAAACGCACAAACACACATACATACATTTGTGCTTGACCAATCAAATGATACACGCATAAACACATATTCATACAAATACGCATAAAAGGGCTTACGTTACGCTATTTGTTTTAAGTAGAAGTATTGTACAATTATTGACTCGTTACGTTTCAAAAAGGTCGAAGGGCATCCCACAGTCGCGTGCCGCTCGACTGTTGCTCTTGTTTTATATTGCTATAATATCATTGTTCTGCAATAATCAGTTCGTTTTAATTGTTTTCCTTCGTTCTGCAAATATACATAACTTGTACGTACGTATATATGTATACGCGCATGTGCAGCGGCAAAGTTTTACCGCCGGTTCTGTGCTTGTATGTAGGTAAGTTTGTATTTATGCTCAGCCTCTGATCATATACATGCAGGCATACATACATACCAAAGCTCGAGCTGTATATACATACTGACACTAAATTGTCTGTTTTGTGAACAACGTGAAATCAATAATTATTTTCTCATTCCCAAGCTAAATTATTATTTACTATGATAATAGATACAAATACACACAAACTTAGGAGAGTACATAAATATTTTTTTCCGTTCGATAATTTTGTTCTGTTAGAGTGTATTAAATATTAATTTAAATATAGAAAAAAAAATTATTATGAGCCTTCTGCTGTTACACCAGTGAACAACAAAATAATTATATTTAATTAATTATAATTAGCCTAGCCTTCTGCTTGTAGTTTTGGAAGAGTTTTCATTTTTTCAATTGTTAAGAATGGTCAAGAATACCATATGGCTGAAGAAATGTGTTATGATTTAAGAAACAAACTTTAAGATCTATAATGAATCGTTGAATGTGTTATTACTTCCTGAAGACATGGTATAGTGAATAGGTAGACAATTCTGTTTTTGGGATACTCTCTAACTGTCTCGCGCTGAGTATAATGGTTGGGTAGGGTACAGACTGGGAGCGTCGAACAACACCTCATACGTCGCACTACACTAGATGCTTCCTTGTAAAAGCCTTCCTTATATTTTTTCTCATTTTGGCCTTGGTGTGCTATAATTGTTTCGGGAGTATAGCTCCATTCATATAGTTTCCGAGGAATCTTAAATAAAGTTTATGTACTGGAGTCGACGATCAGCAAAAACCCACCCCACCCCGAACGAGCTTAGGGAACCAGAGAATTCCGATCGCTGTACACATCCGACTTGTGAACTTCCCGATCGCATATTGAAAAACAGTCTTTACATAATATACCTTTGTTAAATAAAACTGTTTGCCCCGACATAGGGCAAAAGCGTATTTTAATTTAATTTTTGTTTTGTTAAAATTGCCTGAATGAATTGAATTGAATTACCTGTTAAAATGTAAATAATATGGATAAAAGCTAAATGCTATATATGAATTATGTATGTATCAAAGCTGAATGCTATAATTGAATTGTACGATACGATATGTAAGATAAACATCGATATGTAAGATAAAAAATCGAATGGTCCATGACCAAAAAATATATAGATTTGAAACCGAAGTTGCTTGTACCAGACGTGTTAAGTTTTTGCGTGATCTCGAGAATATTCCGAGCGGGAAAAGGACTGGCGGAAACATCGGCGCCCGAGCAGGGACACTTGGAGAAAGTTCACGTCCCATTGGCAATAATTGGAGCTCATCGTTGGAGCAACATTTTCATTGGCTCATCGTTGGAGCTACTATTCATCTTATTCGAGCTCATCGTTGGAGCTGTATTTGCACTTGGAGCAGACACCAGAAGGAGGCTTGGACCTGCTTATAATATTGAAGCAGTGTCGGCTCCATCATCTTACTGTGAGTTGAATATAGCTTGGTGCTCCCAGAGTGGATTGCACGGCATATAGGGTACAGTTTGGTGTGTGCGCTTCAATAAGTGCTTAATTCAACAAAAATAAAATAAAAAGTTGCATTTGGCAAAAGTGTGTGGTTATCTGAAAAAATCATAATTAGTGAACGGCTAGGTTCTATTGACAGGGTAATTTACATATGTAGGTGCAGTTGTTGTTGTATCTATTATAAATGCATACTTAAGTAGAAGAACACGTGTGACCTTCAAATGATCATCAGCCAGAAACAGTAACACATAGAAGAAGTCGAGGAGAACGACAGAAGGAGAAAAATTAACTGTTACATTTTTTGCGCAAGTTAATCTCTCTCTTGTATGCGTTCACATGTTAAGAAGTGCTGCAACGACGCAATAAAGGAGAACAACGAAAAGAAAAATTTACTGTTGTATATTTTGAGTGATTTAATTTCGTTTTTCTTTACATTAACGTTCAGCTTTGAGTGAAATTGCAATTTAGTAGTGCGAAATAATTGAGTGCATATTTGAGTTCTTATAAATTCTAACTGCTACTATTTGAGTGCAATTTTGAGCACAGTAGTGATTGAATAGTAAAACATAAATTATATTTAAATTATCTGTGAAGAAAAAACTAAAATGGCTCCAAAAAGAGGAAATAAAGAGGAGTTCCACTCATCTCGTGAAAGTTTATTGTCTTCATTGAATCGCACTAAAATTTATATTGAAAATAACGGTGTGTCAATGGTTGCCTCAGAGTTGGAAGCACGTTTAAGTTTGGTTGAATCAGTTTTCACTCAGCTGTGCAGTGTACAACAGCAAATTGAAATGAACAGCGATGATGTTAGTGAATTTGAAAATCGACATGAAATAGAAGATATTTATTGCGAAGTGAAATCACGAATATTGTCTGAATTGACGCATAGAGGACGCCGCTCAATAACTGCAACAAGTCCATCTCCGAATTCTTCATTGTCCACTGTAGACTCTCGAGCTTCGAAGCTACCAAAATTAAAGCTACCGGAATTTAATGGGAATTTCACTGAGTGGACAAGCTGGTTAAATACTTTTTGTACTTTAATCGACGCAGATGGACCTTTCTAAGTTTGTACATCTAAAATCGTGCTTAGGGCCAAATCCATTAGAAACTATTGAGTGCTTAGAGCTTTCGGCAGACAATTATAGAAGGGCCTTGCAACTGTTAAAAGATAGATTTGAGAACAAGTCTATAATAGTTCAAGCTCATGTAGACAAGCTATGCAATATCAATAAGCTTAAGCAGCCAACTTCTGAGGATTTGAGATTGTTGGTCGATAGAGTTAAGGCACAATTGGAGGCACCTCGGTCATTAAATAAAGACAGCGAGATTTTAGAAGCATTGTTGTTCCCGCGCTGATCATTGCGTCCCATTATTGTTTTCTTTTTTTTTAAATCAGTAACGAAAATACCTTCGGCTTTTTTGTAGCCAAAGGTAAAGCAGTGCAAATTGTGTTCTAAAAATAGTTACGTAGCTTACCTTGCAAGCAGTGCAAAGCCAGTTATGCAGTTCACTTGCAAGCAGTGCGCTTATCAGTATTGCATTCACCTATATGATAAGTGCCTACTTCGAGGCATATTTGAAAGCACTTAAAGCTCTTGGATCTATCAGCTGAAGTTCCTATCACAGCCAACTTCACCTACTCCGAATACTTCCAAGAAAAAGCCATCTGTTCTTGGAATTTGGAGCTATTTAAGATCCACACTCGTCGGTAGTCGACCTTTCAGTATTATTGAAGTCACACGGACGTGCATCAAGTGCATCAATTTTTAACAAAAAAAACCGGAGAAAAATAGAATATTTAAAGTGCAAGTGCGACGCAAGGTGCACACGAAAATCTTTGTGCATTGGAGGACCACAAGAAGCACTCCAAATTGGCCCAACATTTCTGCTGGAAGCAGATCCGGGAGCTCTGGAAAAGATTCACCTTTGCTCTGGTCAAAGGCAAGTTTTCCAGAAGCCCGAGTTATTTAAATTTAAAAGGTACGTTAGTAACCTCTTGTAGGTTCTATACTAAAGTCCATTTTTTCGTTGACAGGGTGTGCATTTGGCACCCAAAGCCGATATACGGCATCACTGCCCCATTGGCAGACTCTGCCGTCAAGCCGTATACGGCTAGAAAACAGCGATCCCTGGGCTCTGTCATTGCCGTGCAGCAACTAAGCTGGCCTACACAGCGCTCAGAGCGATCCTGTTGGATTCTGTCGGTTTGACATAACCTCAGGCCGGGGTACATAACCTCTAGCCGGGGGTACATAACCTCTAGACGGGGTTACATCACCTCTGACCAGCGTGTCATAACCTCTGACCGGCGTGTCATAACCTCTGGCCGGCGTGGCATAACCTAGTCACCGCCTTGCCTCTTGTTTTTGCGCCGTTGGAATTGCCAGTCTTGCCCTGCATGTGGGCTAAGCTGATCTTCGCTCCAACCAATTTTATGGACTAATTTCTGGAGCTCTGCGTCAACGTGTGCAGCCACTGCGCTGCCTTCAACGGCCACCTTGCCTCTTGGAGCTGGGAGCAGACAGATCAAGGAGCTAGCTTGTTTTTTTTTTGTTGCCTATTAGGGAAATAACAGACAAATTTTTTTTGGATTTGTATAAATTAATTAAAGAAAAAAAAAAAAAAAAAAATGCAAACAGCCAATTATGTAATGTAAAATTGTTGAGTGTGCGATAGGGAAAGAATTAGCTAACGTTGTAATTAGCTAACAAGAAACGTATGTACGTTTATAAAAAGAAAAATATGATAAATTAATCGTTTGCTAAAAGATTAAAACATTGTATAAGAGAATTTAGGAAATAACATGTATATTTAGCTTTTGTTAAAACCATTTGATCTGCATCATCATCACCACGCTGGAAGGCCTTTCAACGCTGGAAAAACATTTGTGAGTACTACTAAACATCGTGTTTGTCCCTAGGCTAGAATGATGTGTTATTCGTTAAATTCTCTTAACTACTGAGCAACTGCTCATGCAAACAAAATTATAAAAACAACAACAAAATAGAATCACATACAACAAAGAAAGCAAACTAAACTATACAAAAACAAATAGCAATCACATGTCAATTAAAAATGCCTAAGTCTTTAACACCTATTTCAACACTTTAAAAAAAAAAAAACTTAAAGAAAAACAAAACAACAAAAAAAAGACACTTTAAAAACCACTCAACAAAAATACATATTGTCTCAAAAAAAAAAAAACAATGGCATAAAACACGACTACATCTTTCTCAGAATAGTCATTTAAAATTATAGTAAAAGAAATGTTTAAAAGAATTTTAATCAGTTAGTTACAAATTTAAATTAGCATAAAACTTATGCTAATGTTTATTAAATATTGAATTGCCTAGGTAGAAAAAAACATTTTTTCGTATAAAAATCAAAAATAAATGACTAGCAAAAATTAAACACAAATTTAGATAATAAACAAAAAAATAGAATCCAAGAAACAAAATGAATAATGATTAGATTTAAGTCAAATTAAAACGATCTTGATACTCAGATATATAAACAAGTTGTTAGCCCCCTTGAGCAACAAAATTTAAAAGCACAAGTACATACTCTGCGCAACAATATTTAGAAAATATTTAAACAACAACAAAACAAACAAACTTACAAGATCAAATCAAAACAAAAATCATGTATGGCAAGACCTATCAGTAAATTGAAAGATAAATAATATGAAATTAGTAGAAAAACAAAACAACATATTTGTTAAGAAAATACTAAGTTCAAAAGGTGAACTTTATTAATTATAGATATAAGAAACATAATATGATTGTAGAATGCAAGTTACTCTTGAATAGGAATAAATTATGAATCTCAGTCTCACAAAGATGATGTGCTAACTTGATTTGATTTTCCTGGATAGACATGGCAACATAAATTAGTAGTCGTCCGTTTTCTTTTGGGTATCTTCGGATACATAATTTTTTTATGAAGATTATGGTAGGGTGGGTAGAGACCGCGAGTGTCGATTAACAGCTCAGACCTCGCCAAACATTTATATTGCAGCAGTCCTTGACAAGTTATTTGCCTCCTTGTACATTTTAGTATACTAGCCCCAATTCTTTTCTTTGTGTATGTTTGGTGAAGTTCAACTTCACTTGTAGTTTCAGCAGGAATCCTTAAAAATTTAAAAGGTATGTAGATGTGGTTGTTGGAAGGTAGCAAGAACCCCCCCAAGCCCAAGAGCTAAGGCACCAGTAGGATTCCGTCCGCTTCCATCCGCAATCCGAATGTATGCGTGTAAGTCGCCAGTGTATTTGCAGTCTTCTTGGCCACAATTGCACTGAGCATAACGACCCAGACTTCTCACGAGGCACATCGAACGTTACATATACTTTTTGGCGCCCAACGTGTGGGGCAGCTTAATGCAAAAATAAAGGATAACAACAACTAATCCTAAACTTCATTTTGTCCATTGTTTTATGGAAGTCCTTCTTGAGACTAACGGCGAGTTTATGAGAGATTGCTGCTGTAGGCAGATTGTTGTAGGCAGGGTTGCTGTTCTACTGTCACAAGAAATTTTAAAACTTGTGTACACAGAACACACAGTAACTAAATGCCTTCTCTCTAATGAGAATATATAAAGGAAATGTTAGTTTCAGGAGGGCAAACAAATGAAGAAACATAGAAAGCACCCCAAATTTTGTGAATATTTTCATAGCACTTTACGAGTCATACCTGTTGAAGTAATCAAGATTGACAAGGTCTGACTACCGCAGGATATGACAGTTATATATAAATTATCTATATCAGGCCTACGATTCTGAATTATTCTGTATCAGATAACAGACGAGAACTTGAATAGACGATTAAAGTCAGAATAAAGGAGAATATCAAGGTTTATATATAATATAGAAATTGTATTCTCCGTTCACAAAACAACTGCTCGTTTTTCTTCGTTTTGAGAATAACCTTATTCAGGAGTAAGAAGGTGAAGATGGTAGATTTTAGTAAAATAGTTTTGTAGAATACTGCGCATTCGGCTCAGCATAGATGCCAGTACTCGATTATTCTGCTGAAAGGTACTATTTTCTAATTCTTACATATGGAATGGATTATTTCAAAATCATAAATAAAATGATTTAAATTATGAATAGGTTGTGAGTATTCAATTTAGCCAACTCGTTCAGGAACTCGGTTAAGTGCTGCATGGCCTTGCGTGCCGAACAGAGCACTAAAACGAATACTAAGAATCTACGTAATTAACATCATTTTAAGTTTAGTTTCAATAGACCGGATAGTTAAAACTTTTCTTACAAGGACTGCAAGCTTTATAAATAATACCGACTATTTTTTTTTTTTGCCAATACGTCTTATCCAGGAATAATTTATATGAATAAATATTTTTCAAAATGCCAGTAATTAATACCCCTCCTCATGCCTCATCGGCAAGAGCAGACAATCTTTGTGCACTATGTGCAACAGTTATGGATAACACCCATCCTTGTTATTTACTTTCATGTAAACATGTGTTCCATAAGAACTGCATAGATGCATGGTTGACCGAAAATTCTGAATGTTTTACATGCAGAGTTGGAATTAATAGAGAGGAGCTTCGAGTTGTGGTAGGCAATTGTTCTCCAGCTAGATCTCAGCCAGTTCCTTCAACCTCTAAAGCTGTGCCCGCTGCTCGTGGTATGACTACCCGAAACCTGGCCAAAGCTATGGCGATCGCGGAGCAGCAAAATACAATTCGACACCCAGAACCTCCATTGGAGAATCCAATTGGAGCAAATTCGTCAGCATTAGACGCTAGCCAAAGCACCAATCAAGGTGAAGCTATTCCTGAGAGACCTGTTAGAGGCAGACCAACCCGATCCTCCAGACCCATTCGTCCTACAAATAACCGTCGTAGCCAGCCTGTTGACTACAACATTATTCAAGGAATGATTGAGCAAACGGTCACAAGGGTGATGTCATCGTTGGCAATTAATGCACAACATCAGCAACTTGAACCACCAGTTACTTCCGTTCTAAGGGAAACTCCCGCATCAAATGCATCTTCCTTGCAGTCTCGGCAGACAGTCGACATAATGCAGAAATGGGGAGTTCATTTTGATGGATCCGTTGAAGGATTGGGAGTAGAAGAGTTTATTTATCGAATCACTTCACTCACTAATGAAACGTTAGACAGTGATTTTTCAATTATGTGCAGGCATATTCACGTTTTGTTCACGGGTAAAGCTCGATCATGGTACTGGAGATACCATAAGCAGGTTGATCAAATTGATTGGACCAAAATGTGTGCATCCCTGCGTCAACAGTACCAAGACTACCGTTCCGACTTTATGAGCATGGAGCTGATTCGAGCCCGTAAACAAAAGACAGGTGAATCATTTTCGTCCTTTTATGAGGCAGTTGCAACTTTGATCGACAAGGCCTCCATTCGAGTGGAAGATGAAGAGTTAGTTGAGATCTTAAAAAGTAATCTTCTACCAGAAACTCGTCAGAAATTGCTATTTCAACCAGTTCATTCGGTAGGTCACTTACGTCGGTTGGTGCAAATGAGTGAAAATCTGGCATACGAAATCAGCTGCCGTTATGCATCCAAGCCAAATGTACCTGCAGCTCGTCGACAAGTTTGCGCAGTAGAACAAGAAAATTCAGAGATAGAAGACAACTTACAGGAAGAAGCCGAGATCCACGCTTTGCAATCTTCTCACGGAAAATTCAAATGCTGGAATTGTGAAGAAGTAGGGCATGTTTGGGAAAACTGTTTAGCCGCACGTCGCGTCTTTTGCTACGGCTGTGGGCGGCCAAATATTTATAAGCCGCAATGCCAAAATTGCCTAAGCAAGAAGTCGGAAAACCGTCGTGTGGGGGCTTCCCACAACAACCGGAGTCCCCCAACACCATAAATCAAAAGATAGATCAGGTTGAGGATAGCGTTTCTACGCCTATCCCTTCCTCTATTTCAGTGCAGGCAGAATCACCTGCATCTAGTATAGTCCCTTTATGGATGCGTTCGTATCAAGAACGTTTAGAACATTATCAAACTGTAAGAAATCGTATTTTTAATAATAGTGAAAATAAACCTAGTAAACATACATTAAGACTTAAGAATTACTATGCTGAAATTAAAGCAAATCGAAATATGCAAATGTCATCAATTTTTAATTGCTCTAAGGATCTGCGTAGTTATGCTGAAGTATCCTTTTTAGAGTTCACAGAGCAAGGCTTGTTGGACACCGGTGCAAATATAAGCTGCCTAGGTGCTGAGCTGGCGCTACAAGATTTTTCTCATAATCCCCATTATAAACCTCTGCGATCCAGTGCGAAAACTGCGGGTGGAGAAACTCAGCCAATTATAGGTGTGCTTAATATTGAAATGTGTTACAAAGGTGTCAAACGCTTTATTAAATTGTATATTATTCCAAGCATTAAACAAAGATTGATATTAGGCCTTGACTTTTGGAAAACTTTCGAACTTGCTCCTCATATTATCAGTTCGTTAGAGTCATCAGTTGTGCAAGAAGAACCAACAGTAGAAAATGCATATCCCTTGACCCCTTGTCAGATTCAGCAATTAGCTGTTATTAAAGATCTGTTCCCGAAAGTATCGGAAACACTAGGGCGTACCACGCTAACTGAGCACCATATTGACGTTGGCGATACGAAGCCCTGTAAACAGCGATATTATCCTGTCAGTCCGGCCGTAGAGAAACTGCTCTATCAAGAAATTGATCGGATGCTGAGCTTGGACGTAATTGAACCTTCGTCAAGTCCGTGGAGTTCTCCCATGCGGATGGTTGTAAAACCAAATAAAGTACGTCTTTGTTTGGATGCTCGTAAACTGAACGACGCCACTAAAAAGGACGCCTATCCTTTACCAAGCATCGATGGTATATTTGCTCGACTACCTAAAGCGAACATAATTTCTAAATTGGATCTTAAAGATGCCTACTGGCAAATTAAGCTTAGTGACGAATCTAAACCATTAACTGCATTTACCGTTCCTGGCCGTCCTTTATACCAATTTAAAGTGATGCCCTTTGGGTTGTGCAACGCGCCGTCAACTATGTGTCGATTAATGGACCAGATCATACCGTCTGAGCTTCGCTATTGTGTCTTCGGTTATTTGGACGATCTGTGTGTGGTGTCCGAAGATTTTGCAACTCATCTTGCAATTTTAGTAAGACTAGCCGAACAATTTCGAAAAGCCAATTTGACCCTCAATTTAGCTAAAAGTTCATTCTGTGTTACTAGCATTACATATTTAGGCTACGTCATTGGTAGCGGTGGCATTTGCACTGACCCTGCTAAAGTGTCCTGTATTAAAAATTGGCCTCCGCCAAAGAACTTAAAACAGATTCGTGGATTTCTAGGTGTTTGTGGATGGTACCGTCGGTTCATTCCTCACTTCTCGGATCTAACTTGTCCAATTACGGATTTGTTATCCAAGAAACGGAAATTTACCTGGACGCAGGAAGCCCAAGATGCGATGGAAAAACTGAAACAAGTTTTAACATCTGCTCCGATTCTCACAAATCCCGATTTCAGCAAAAAGTTCTACTTACATTGCGATGCTAGCGACTTTGGGATAGGTGCAGTTTTAGTGCAGCTGGCAGACGACCAATCAGAAATGCCGATTGCTTATATGTCAAAAAAATTAAGCAGAGCTCAGCGAAATTACAGCGTTACGGAACGAGAATGTCTAGCTGTCATTTTGGCTATTGAGAAATTTCGGTGCTATTTGGAATTGCAGGAATTTGAGGTTGTCACCGATCATTCTAGCCTCCTCTGGCTGATGCGACAGCAAAACGTTGCCGGTAGACTTGCACGATGGATCTTTCGGTTACAACAATTTAAGTTTACGTTTTCGCATAGAAAAGGAAAAGATCATGTGGTACCAGACGCTTTGTCTAGACTTCATGATGCTGAGATTGCCGAGTTAGACATGAGTCCTGTGATTGATCTGCAATCAGAGGCGTTTTCTGAAGAGTCATATGTTGCTTTAAAGACCAAATATAATGCACACCAGTCTAAGTTTCCAGATATGAAGTTGGTGGATAACTTTTTATATATCCGCACAGAACATGCTGAAGGAGACGAGGCTCAGGAAAAACTTTCCTGGAAATTATGGGTCCCTGAAAGTCTTCGAACCGATACTCTTAGGCAAGCCCATGATAGTCTTACTTCCGCTCATTCTGGGATGCAAAAGACAATAGAAAAATTGCGTCGTCATCTTTTCTGGCCAGGTTTATCTAAAGATGCTCGAGATTATATTCGTTCGTGTGAGGTGTGTAAGCAGAACAAAGCACCGAACTATAGTCTGCGTCCACCTATGGGAGCACATGTACCTTCTTGTCGACCTTTTCAACGGCTATATATTGATCTTCTAGGACCATATCCTAGGAGTAAACAAGGTCACGTGGGCTTACTGATTGTGCTAGACCATTTTAGCAAGTTTCACTGGTTGCAGCCTCTAAAGAAATGTACTTCGTTGGCCATAAAAGAGTATCTGCTGAATAATATATTTCATTGTTTTGGCGTTCCCGAAATTATCGTTAGTGATAATGGCAGCCAATTTAAGGCTGCCGATTTCAATGCCTTCTTGACAGAACTCGGCATTAAACATGTTTATACAGCCCTTTACTCACCGCAGAGTAATGCGGCAGAGCGAGTTAATCGATCATTATTGGCTGCTGTTCGATCATATTTAAAACATGATCAACGCGAATGGGATATGTACCTCACTAGCATTTCATGCTCTCTGAGATCGTCACTACATCAATCGCTAGGATGTTCACCTTATCGAGCCCTGTTTGGCCTGGATATGATTACTCACGGATCCGACTACAAGCTGCTAAAAGAGTTGTCGTTGCTTGAGGAGCCAATCGTACCCATATCCAGATCAGATAATTTAGCATTGTTACGAAAAGACATACAAGCTAATATCCGTCGCGCTTATGACCGCAACGTAGCTCAGTATAATTTGCGAGCGAAGCCGGTCAATTTCAAGGAAGGACAGGAAGTTTATTGTCGTAGCTTTGCACAAAGCAAATTTTCGCAAAATTTTAATGCCAAACTAGGTCCTCAATTTGTAAAGTGTCGCATTCGAACAAAGCTTGGAAATTGTTATTATAAGCTGGAGAGTTTACAAGGGAAAGAAATTGGTACATTTCATGCTAAAGATATACGCAGCTAATTCCCGCTAATATTACATCAAAAGAAGAAATATTATCGGGTGGTGTAATGGCCCGCGCTGATCATTGCGTCCCATTATTGTTTTCTTTTTTTAAATCAATAACGAAAATACCTTCGGCTTTTTTGTAGCCAAAGGTAAAGCAGTGCAAATTGTGTACTAAAGCTAGTTACGTAGCTTACCTTGCAAGCAGTGCAAATTGCGCGCTAAAGCCAGTTATGCAGTTCACTTGCAAGCAGTGCAATTATCAGTATTGCATTCACCTATATGATAAGTGCCTACTTCGAGGCATATTTGAAAGCACTTAAAGCTCTTGGATCTATCAGCTGAAGTTCCTATCACAGCCAACTTCACCTACTCCGAATACTTCCAAGAAAAAGCCATCTGTTCTTGGAATTTGGAGCTATTTAAGATCCACACTCGTCGGTAGTCGACCTTTCAGTATTATTAAAGTCACACGTACGTGCATCAAGTGCATCAATTAAAAAAAAAACGGAAAACCATAGAATATTCAAAGTGCAAGTGCGAGGGTGCACACGAGAGTCTTTGTGCATTGGAGGACTACCAGAAGCACTCCAAATTGGCCCAAGAATTCTGCTGGAAGCAGATCCGTGAGCTCTGAAAAAGAATTAACCTTTGCTCTGGTCAAAGGCAATTTTTCCAGAAGCCCGAGTTATTTAATTTTAAAAGGTACGTTAGTAACCTCTTGTAGGTTCTATACTAAAGTCCATTTTCTCGTTGACAGGGTGTGCATTTGGCACCCAAAGCCGATATACGGCATCACTGCCTTATTGGCCGACTCTGCCGTCACCCCGTATACGGCTCAAAAACAGCGATCCCTGGGCTCTGTCATTGCCGTGCAGCAACTAAGCTGGCCGACACAGCGCTCAGGGCGATCCTGTTGGATTCTGTCGGTTTGACATAACCTCTGGCCGGGGTACATAACCTCTAGCCGGGGTTACATAACCTCTAGCCGGGGTTACATCACCTCTGACCAGCGTGTCATAACCTCTGACCGGCGTGTCATAACCTCTGACCGGCGTGTCATAACCTCTGGCCGGCGTGGCATAACCTAGTCACCGCCTTGCCTTCTTGTTTTTGCGCCGTTGGAATTGCCAGTCTTGCCCTGCATGTGGGCTAAGCTGATCTTCGCTCCAACCAATTTTATGGAATAATTTCTGGAGCTCTGCGTCAACGTGTGCAGCCGCTGCGCTGCCTTCAACGGCCACCTTGCCACTTGGAGCTAGGAGCAGACAGATCAAGGAGCTAGCTTGTGTTTTTTTTGTTGCCTATTAGGGAAACAACAGACAAATTTTTTTTTGATTTGTATAAATTAATTAAACAAAAAAAAAAAAACAAAATCCAAACAGCCAATTATGTAATTTAAAATTGTTGAGTGTGCAATAGGGAAAGAATTATCTAACGTTGTAAATAACTAACAAGAAAAGTATGTACATTTATAAAAAGAAAAAACAGGCCCCATGATAAATTAATCGTTTGCTAAAAGATTGAAAACATTGTATGAAGAGAATTTAAGAAATAACATGTATATTTAGCTTTTGTTAATACCATTTGATCTGCATCATCATCACCACGCTGGAAGGCCTTTCAACGCTGGAAACACATTTGTGAGTACTAAACATCGTGTTTGTCCCTAGGCTATAATGATGTTATATTTGTTAAATTCTCTTAACTACTGAGCAACTGCTCAAGCAAACAAAATTATAAAAACAACAACAAAAAAATAGAACCACATACAACAAAAAAGCAAACCAAACTATACAAAAACAAATAGCAATCACATGTCAATTAAAAATGCCTAAGTCATTTACCCATATTGCAACACTTTAAAAAAAAAAAAAAAAAAAAAACAAAACAAAAAAAAAAAAAAACACTTTAAAAAAACCACTCAACAAAAATACATATTGTCTCAAAAAAAAAAAATGGCATAAAATACGACTACATCTTTCTCGGAATAGTCTTTAAAAAATTATAGTAAAAGAAATGTTTAACACAATTACGAACAGCTAGTTACAAATCTAAATTAGCATAAAACTTATGCTAATGTTTATTAAATATTGAATTGCCTAGGTAGAAAAAAAAATTTTTTTCGTATAAAAATTATAGATAAATGGCTAGCAAAAATTAAACACAAATTTAGATAATAAACAAAAAAAAATAGAATCCAAGAAAAAAAATGAATAATGATTAGATTTAAGCCAAATTAAAACGATATTGATACTCAATTATATAAACAAGTTGTTAGCCTCCGTGAGCAACAAAATTTAAAAGCACACGTTACATACTCTGCGTAACAGCATTTAGAAAATATTTAAACAACAACAAAACAAACAAACTTATATGATCAAATGAAAACAAAAATAATGTATGGCAAGACCAATAAGTAAATTGAAAGATAAAAAACTATGAAATTATTAGAAAAACAAAACAACATATTTGTTAAGGAAAATACTAAGTTCAAAAGGTGAACTTTATTAATTATATATATAAGAAAAATAATATGATTGTAGAATGCAAGCCCCTCTTGAAGAGGAATAAATTATGAATTTCAGTCTCACAAAGATGATGTGCTAAATTGATTTGATTTTCCTGGATAGACATGGCAACATAAATTAGTAGTCGTCCGTTTTCTTTTGGGTATCTTCGGATACATAATTTTTATGAAGATTATGGTAGGGTGGGTAGAGACCGCGAGTGTCGATTAACATCTCAGACCTCGCCAAGCATTTATATTGCAGCAGTCCTTGACAAGTTATTTGCCTCCTTGTACATTTTAGTATACTAGCCCCGATTCGTTTTTTTTGTGTATGTTTGGTGAAGTTCCACTTCACTTGTAGTTTCAGCAGGAATCCTTAAAAATTTAAAAGGTATGTAGATGTGGTTGTTGGAAGGTAGCAAGAACCCCCCCCAAGCCCAAGAGCTAAGGCACCAGTAGGATTCCGTCCGCTTCCATCCGCAATCCAAATGTATGCGTGTAAGTCGCCAGTGCATTTGCAGTCTTCTTGGCCACAATTGCACTGAGCATAACGACCCAGACTTCTCACGAGGCAAACAAAACACCTTAAAAAAATTTTTTTTTTTAACCTTTTTAAAAAATTTTTTAAAAAAAAAAAAGGGGGGTTTTTTTTTTTTTTTTTAAAAAAGCAACACAAAAAAAAGGGTTGTAAGGCACAAGCATGTACTATTTGCAATAAGCCACATCATGAATTATTACACAGAGACTCAGGAAACACAAGAGCTCAATCGGTAGGTGATCCAGCCAACTCAACAGCCTTGCAGAGTGCTTTGTTGACCAATAGAGGGTCTAGTTATTTAGCTACTGCAGTCGTGTTGGTTGAAGATGCAAACGGCAAGGTTCGTAAATGTAGATGCGTATTAGACTCCGGTAGTCAAATTAATTTTGTGACTGCTCAATTCGCCTCAGAATTAGGTTTGCGTATGAGTGAAACTCAATACACCCTCAATGGAATAGGAAACTGCAAATCTAATGTCAAAATGGGCCTAAACAAACCAATTCTTCAAAAATCCCTCTTAGGTTGGATAGTGGTAGGAGAATACATTCCAGATGAGAGTGTTGCTTTATTGGTTAGCAAAGTCGGTAATCAAAAACAACAAGACACAGAGCAGCTGCAAAATTTGGTGCAACAATTTTGGCTCTGTGAAGGAGTTTCTTATTCCTCAAAACAATTTACTGAAGCAGAGCAGCTTTGTGAGGATAAATTCGTGAGTACTGTAAAAAGGACAGATGGAAATCGCATTGTAGTTCGTCTGCCGTTCAAGCAGCCACGAGAAAAGCTGGGAGAATTTTATAATATTGCCTTAAATAGGTTTCTAAATTTGGAAAGAAAACTTAACAGGCATCTTGAGCTAAAGAAAGAGTATGTGACGTTTATAGATGAATACAAGGAATTAAATCACTTGGAAGAGCTATCTGATGTCGAAGTACGAAAAGTGAAATATTTTATTCCGCATCATCCAGTAATTCGCCCAGAAAGTTTAACAACAAAATTGAGGGTTGTGTTTGATGCATCGTGTAAAACAAGCAATGGTGTATCCTTGAATGATACGATGTTGGTAGGACCCACCCTGCAGGCAGATTTATTTGACATTTTAGTTCGCTTTCGTTTTTATAGGTACGCGCTCACTGCGGATATATCTAAAATGTATCGTCAGATTTTGGTCGATCCCTCTGATTGCGACTATCAATGTATTTTATGGCGGACTTGTAGCACTGAATCGATTAAAGTACTGCGCCTTAAAACTGTTACCTATGGCACGAACTCAGCACCATTCTTGGCGGTGCGATGTTTGTACTATTTGGCAGATCAGTTTGGTAATCAATATCCCTTAGCAGATGAAGCAGTGAGGCGTAATTTTTATATGGACGATATGCTATCTGGAGCAGAGGAAGTAACAGACTTATTGCAATTAGGGCGATTTGAACTTCACAAATGGCGGTCAAATGCCCAGTGGAACGAGAGCAATACTGCTACAGAACCATTAGAACTTCACACCACAGAGACGGCAAAGACTCTTGGAATTTATTGGGCTTCTAAAATTGACAATTTTCAGTTTTAGTATACTGCAAATGAATCCATCTTGATAACTAAGCGTGTGGTCTTGTCAGAGTTAGCGCAATTGTTCGACCCACTTGGGTTTCTGAGTCCCCTCCTGATTCTAGGAAAAATCTTTATGCAGGAGTTGTGACTACTTAAGCAAGATTGGGATCAAGAATTGCCGACTAGTTATGCAACTCAATGGAAAAAGTATAGAAAGGAATTAGAAATTGTTCATAAGTGTTCATTGCCTCGAGCGGTAGTACCGGTAGAGACTGCAGTTGATAAAGTAGAGTTAATTGGATTTTCTGATGCTTCTTGTCGAGCTTTTGGAGCTGCAGTCTATGTTCGATGCATAGATATGCAGGGCGGCATATCAGTACATTTGTTGACAGCAAAATCCAAAGTAGCACCAGTTCGTGTAGTATCGCTACCTCGCTTAGAGCTAGAAGGTGCCCGACTTTTGACTCAACTTGTGGATAAAATTAAAAATTGCGCGCCTAAATCAATTGATAGAGTTTGTTATTTCACCGATTCTACTATTGTTCTTAATTGGATTGGGTCTCATGCTAGTCGTTGGAATACATTCGTTGCTAATAGAGTCTCAATAATTCAAGAATTATCTAGAGTACAAGAATGGTATAAAATTGAATCAAAACAAAATCCCGCAGACATTGTTTCTCGTGGTCTGCACACGTTGGAATTAATGGACTCGTTGTTGTGGTGGCGAGGTCCAGAGTTTTTACAACATTCCGAAGATAGTTGGCCATTAATAGAATGGCAAGTCCCTAAGGAACTTCCAGAACAGCGCAGTACTCAATTTAGCTTATTAGCAAATGTTCGACTCATGCCCTCAGATTTTATATCTGACTGCAAATATTCAAGGGATTTTTTAAAATTAAATAGGGTCTTTGCATATGTTTTTCGTTGGCGACAGCGTATCAGTAAAAATAATTCAAGTCGATCAGAAACGCTTACAGCAACGGAATTAAAAGGAGGCTTAATTTATATTGTTGCCAATTTACAGGCTTTAAACTTTCACAATAAGATGAGCAAGTTATTAGAGAAAAAGCCAATCAAATCAGCCAAAATACAAGGGCTTAACCCGTTTATAATTAATTGGAAGGGTATAGAAATAATTCGTGTTGGTGGTAGACTAGCTCGTGCAAATATAGCATATAATGTGAGGCATCCCATACTTTTGCCAGGTAACCACATTGCTGTAAAAGCATTATTTGAGTACACACATCGAATCAATCTGCATGCCGGAGCGCACGCTTTGTGTGCTTTTGTGCGACAACGATTCTGGGTCATTAATGCTAGAAAACTATCTCGGAGTACGGTGAGGAGTTGTATTATTTGTTTTCGACATCGACCAGTATTACATAAGCAATTAATGGGCTCTCTACCAGCAGGCCGAGTGCAAATAGGAGTGCACCCCTTTGAAAGAGCAGGTGTAGACTACGCTGGACCATTGTGGATGCATTTTAACCAAAGAGGAAAACGTCCAGTGAAAGTGTATTTATGCGTCTTCGTGTGCTTTCTGACCAAGGCGTGCCATCTAGAGCTGGTGTCAGATCTTAGCACAAACGCTTTTATCGCTGCGCTTAAGCGATTTTTGCACGCCGCGGGATAACGAAAGAGCTGTTCTGCGACAACGCCACAAATTTCGTTGGTGCATCACGGGAGCTCAAGGAAATAGCCGATCGCTTGTGGAACGACAACAGTAGACACAACATATTGGATCACTGCAGTCAGCTAGGCGTCAAATTTCACTTCATACCGCCAAGATCGCCCCATTTCGGGGGCTTATGGGAAAGTGCGGTGAAGGTAGCAAAACAGCTACTGAGCAGAAGCGTCAATGGAACAACGTTAAACTATGAAGAGCTTGCTACAGTCATAGCTCAAGCAGAAGCAGTTATGAACTCTCGACCCTTGTGTGCCTTGTCGCCCGATCCAAACGATTTTGAATCATTGACCCCAGGTCATTTTTTAATTGGTCGACCTCTCAACACACTACCGGAGCCATTCGACGACAGCATTTTTAAGATGAGTGCCACAAATCGATGGAAACGAATCGTTGCAGTCCAGCACGCATTTTGGAAGCGGTGGTCGCTGGAATATTTAACAACTCTACAAGAGAAGGCTAAGTGGAAGACCCCATACAAAAACCTGAAGGAAGGTGGTTTAGTTTTAATAGCAGAAGATAATATTCCACCAGGTCAATGGGCTTTAGGCCGTGTAGAAAAAATACATCCTGGTGCTGATGGAGCTGTTCGAGTAGTGACTGTGAGATGCAAATCAGGTCACTTTAAGCGCAACGTTCACAAGATCTGCCCGCTGCCTCTAGACGAAGACGAGGAAGACTTGTTGGAAGGAGCTTCCAAGGCCGGGAGTATGTTTGCGCCGAAATAGGGCAAAAGCGTATTTTAAATTAATTTTTGTTTTGTTAAAATTGCCTGAATGAATTGAATTGAATTACCTGTTAAAATGTAAATAATATGGATAAAAGCTAAATGCTATATATGAATTATGTATGTATCAAAGCTGAATGCTATAATTGAATTGTACGATACGATATGTAAGATAAACATCGATATGTAAGATAAAAAATCGAATGGTCCATGACCAAAAATATAAAAATTTGAAAACCGAAGTTGGTTTTACCAGACGTTTTAAGTTTTTGCGTGATCTCGAGAATATTCCGAGCGGGAAAAGGACTGGCCGATGAAACAAAACCCCTCGAACTGGAAATAATAAATGAAGCCTTAAAAGAATTATGCTACTTAAATAATAAACAACAAGATTAAGAGCGTCGTTTGCACTAATTGAAAAAACCTCTTTTTAAAAAATATTTAATCAATACGAATGGACCATTTAATCAAGTAGAAGTCTGTTAATTATAAAACCGAAGATATGCTTTAAATGTAAACAAGATAAATATGTTTTTATATTTTTTTTTTTTTTTTTTTTTTTTTTTTTTTTTTTTTTTTTTTTCCTTCTTCCTCCTAAGGCGCTGTTTGCTATTTTAAGGGTTGTTTTTTATTACCCTTCTTTTTTTTTTTTTCCTTTTTCGTCAATGTTTTATATGTTGAAAAATTGAATAGTTTTGAGTTGGATTCCAGACCTTCGACCTTTGTTTAAATGCGGAGACTACATATTGGACGATTAAGGATTTTTTATAAATAATTTTTTATTTCCCCCTTCTTTTGAAAACGTTTTTAAAAAAATTCTTGTTTTTGCATGGGTAATTTCATTATCCAATCATATTTGTTTGTCTGAGTTTTTTTTTTTTGGACCTTTATAAACCACGCTTGGGGAGTTCAGACCTCGTATTTGCAAAGTATATTCAGACTGATTCCTATTTCACGACTTACGAGCATTTCCTTCAGACATTACTCGGCAGGTGAATCTCTCTCGTTCACTCAATAACTGTGCATTGAAAAACTACTACCCACATTCTGTCGCCACCAAAGAACTGTACTTATATTTACAATGGTCAATAATGACCTTCTGTACGATACGGGTTTCTGACAGACCATACCAACAAGATAGACCAGACCAATCGTATTCTCAAAGGAGACTTGAAATTTTTGAATTGAAATTTAAAAACCAATCAGAATTTTCATAATTATTTAAAGTTGGGAAATCTACTTAATTTCTAATTTAATCGCAGCCATAGTTACCCCAAATACCAGGCATGGGACTTCCCGCCCAATCAATACATCATAATTCGAAAACTTATCCATGACAACCTACAATAAAATCTCAAATCATAATTGTTCAATATTTATAATACATAGATGTTGCAGTTTACTTGCATATACAATGTTGATCATTTTTCTTTTTCATTAAAGAAGCATTGCAATGATGTCACATTTTGCTGGTTTTTATATAAGCCAACAAGTTTTATTTAATGACGTATATGTTTATTCTCAGGTCGGATTGAAACTTTTGGACTCAACATAGGAAATAAACTTGATCACAGGAATCTGCTTCAACTCGGCCGATGTTCGTAAGGCAGCTATTTGAGTTTCATTAGTATACTTTTACGTTGATAGACAAGTTTCTATTTTAACAGAGGGATAGACGGACTGACTGTTTCACATTCTCAGCTATGAGCTCTATTATGTTCAGAAGTGAGCATTGGGAGTCTATGAGAAAGCTTATCTTGTATCATAGCCAATGTATGAAAATAATGCATTAACCACCTTGAATAAAAAACAAGAGCAACAGTCGAGCAGCACGCGACTGTGGGATACCCTTCGACCTTTTTGAAACGTAACGAGTCAATAATTGAAATAGCGTAACGTAAGCCATTATATGCGTATTTGTATGAATATGTGTTTATGCGTGTATCATTTGATTGGTCAAGCACAAATGTATGTGTGTGTGTGCGTTTGAATGCAAAAAATGCGTGTGCATAGAAAAGAAGAGAAGAACAACAGATGGCGTTACGCACTGGCATTCTCTTTCTTATTCTTTCCTCCATGAGCATTGCAATGACGTCACAGCTTGCTGGTCTGTATACAAAATCAAAGCGAACAAGGTTTTTGTGTAATAACTTCTGTGTTTGTTGTCCGATCAGATTGGAATTTTGACCTTATGTTGGTATTATAATTAGCTAAGTATAGTCTTACTCAGAATGTTGTATCTTTTATATGTCGCTCGCAAATCAGCTTAAAAGATGAAATTAATGATTTGTGTGGGCGGGGGGCGTGGCATCCAATATTTGAAATAAACTTCACCTGTCCCGGATCAACAGAAACCTTCATGCCAAATTTGGTGTCTCTAGCTTTTTTAATAGCTGAGATCTGTGTGTTCATCTGGACATCCAGACATTCAGACATCCAGACACCCAGACATCCAGACATCCGGACAGACAGACAGACATTGCTTAATCGACTTGGCTAGTGATCCTGAGCAAGAATATATAATTAAGTTTTTAGGTGTTCATCAAAATAAAAAAATATATTTTTATTTTATAATTTTTATTCGATGGAGTTCGTTATTAATTACACCAGAGTCACTCATAAACTAGTTGACAGAATTATTTTTATGGACCAGGAAACCTTAAAGTTCTACAGAGCTTTACATCTTTGTTGACTTAAGCTTTTTATCGTTTGATGATTGGTGTCTCGAGAGAACTTTTATGTTGAGGCTTTTGAAGAGTGAAGCTTTCCAAAAGATCGGTTTAAGTAATGAACTGTGAGGCTTTTTTTCAATATAAATTTCCCATCTGGTGGACGTCGAGGCGCTGCTCAACTCCAGGCCATTGCTCGTCGACAGCAGTGATCCCAGCGATGGAGAGGTACTGACGCCAGGCCACCTGCTCATCGGTCAGCCTTTGGTGGCGCTGCCTTCAGGATCCGATCCAGACGGGAGCAGCAGCAAACAAGGACGAGGATACTTGAGGCTGTGGCAGCAGTTGTCGGCGCTCAAACGACAATTTTGGCGCAAGTGGTCCAAGGATTACCTGCTCCAGCAAAAAAGGCCAAAGGCGAGGACAATCTCGAGGAGGGGGCGGTCGTGCTAGTTCACGACGACAACACACCGCCTCAGCAGTAGATAACCGGGCGCGTAACGCGCACAATACGAGGGGAGGACGGCAAGGTTCGGGTAGCCGAAATAAAAACACCGGCAGGCGCAATTAAGCGACTGATTCACAAGCTGGCCCGACTCCCGATGTGTTAAAGACCGGATCTCTTTAAAGGGGCCGGAATGTTGAAGCACGACAGCATTAAAAATAAAGATAAATGTAGTTAAGCTAGAGATTAAGAGAACACAAGAAGTGTCGCTAAGCTTAAGCTACTCTCTTGGTTTGACGATCGGCAAATGCCGACGGCGAATTCGGGGAGTGTGGTCGGATTGTGACCCACTCTCCGCAATTAATAGTCATTCGTTGTAAAGCAATCAAAGAAGCCAGCAGCGGCAATAAATTGTCAATATTTTTGAATTATTAATCTGAGCCACCGCGTCCTTTTTAATTTTTGTAGTTTTTTATTCTCTACAAAAGCTTAGAGATTTTTCAAAGATCTATAATGAATCGTTGAATGTGTTATTACTTCCTGAAGACATGGTATAGTGAATAGGTAGACAATTCTGTTTTTGGGATACTCTCTAACTGTCTCGCGCTGAGTATCATGGTTGGGTAGGGTACAGACTGGGAGCGTCAAACAACACCTTATACGTCTCACTACACTAGATGCTTCCTTGTAAAAGCCTTCCTTATATTTTTTCTCTTTTTGGCCTTGGTGTGCTATAATTTTTTTGGGAGTATAGCTCCATTAGTATAGTTTCCGAGGAATCCTAAATAAAGTTTATGTACTGGAGTCGATGATCAGCAAAAACCCACCCCACCCCGAACAAGCTTAGGGAACCAGAGAATTCCGATCGCTGTACACATCCGACTTGTCAACTTCCCGATCGCATATTGAAAAACATTGTTAAATAAAACTATATACCCAGGTATCGAACCGGAAATAATTAATGAAGCCTTAAAAGAATTATGTTACTTAAATGATAAACAACAAGATTAAGAGCGTCGTTTGCACCAATTGGAACCAGCTATTTTAGAAAACATTTAATCAATACGAATGGAGTTTTAAAGTAAGTCTGTTAGTTTAATAAGTAAAAGAAACCCTTTATATTTAATAATTGCAATCGGTTATCGTTTTATGACATGGCTCTTCGCTCGAACGAGGAAGGCTACCTTCGGTATACTGAAAGTTGTATAGCCCTGCAATTTTTTATTACCTTGTCCGACAACATTAATATGTTGAAGAATTGAATAGTTTTGGTAATAATTAATTAATATTAATAATAAAAATTAATTAATTAATCCTGAGCTTGAATATATATACTTTGTGGGGTCTCCCACGCCTCCTTCTGCCTGTTACATACATTTGCACAAAGTTAGTATACCCTTTTTTGACCATTTTCAATGGTCGAAGGGTATAAAGAGCCGAGCAAAATAATTTGGAAGCAACAGTCTCTACAGTTGCATATTAATGACATAGCCTTTCGAGCTAACTCATCATTGCCACTAGAAATAACTAACTTGGAAACTCCACTGCAAATATTTTGCTATTTTTTCAATGAGAATATTATCAATCAAATTGTTGACAAGTATCTCTTGTTCTCTTCGTTCGTCCGTTCATCAGTCTATCGGATGTTCCCCATATAGAGCTCTATTTGGATTAGATATGATAACACATGCCGCCGATTATAAGTTGCTAAAATCCTTATCATTATTAGAAGAACCTGTTGTGCCTATTTGTCACTCAGATAACTTAGCTTTACTTAGAAAAGATATTCAAGCTAATATTCGCCGAGCCCACGATAAAAATACAGCACAATATAACCTTCGTAGCAGACCTGTATCTTTTAAAGAAGGCCAGGAAATTTTTCGTCGAAATTTCGCACTCAGCAAGTTTACGCATAATTTCTATGCCAAACTTGGCCCACAATTCGTCAAATGTCGTATTGCAAAAAGCTTGGTAACTGTTATTAGCAATTAGAAGACTTGCAAGGAAAAGATATTGGAACCTATCACGCTAAAGATTTTCGTAGCTGATTTCCCGCTAATCTTTTTGTCTGACGGTGTCAGATTATCGGGTGGTGTAATGGTCGCCGTGGCACCATTGTAACGAATTTCAAATTTTGTCGTTTTATCGCAATTATTTTTGGAAGTGATAAAAATATATTTAATTTCAATTAATAATTACATGCATACAACACAATAGCAAGTTCGCTTCAAACTTGTTGCTTCGAACATGTTCGATGATGTTTGCTGTTGCCGTGCGTAATGTTCCCCTAGTTTCGAACCAGCATCCATCAATTCGAATTGCATGTGAAAGCTTTCAAGCGTAAACGTTAGGGTCATGTTCCGCTCAGATGCATCTTTATCGGTGCTGAATTATAGATAACGCTCTTTTTTGCAGAGAGCCTGGTCTATAAATGTTGCTGGCACCACTGATGCAGCTATAATCTGTGATCCATGTACCAGAATCTTATGTAGCGTTGGCGACATTGGATACCATGGATAATGCAACATGTATAATCTAATTGTATTATCAGAAAGTTTCTGAAATTTGTAGCATCTATTGAAAATTCGCAGTTAATAGCAATAAGAATATTATGCAGATTCCGAAGTAATTCCAAGTCGACTTCTAAAATAGATAAAAACAATTCTATATTCAAAAAAGCTTTTCGCGCAGTATTGCCATCGTTTGAGTTACTGCCATTTGGAATTGGCTTATCTACATGCAATCCCATTTCTTGCCACATTCTATTTTTTTATGTATTTTTTTTAATTTTTTTCTCTTTTTTTTCATTTCTTGCTTGCCATTTTTTAAACCCCTTTCTATATTAAATTTTAAGAAGTAATTCAAAAACGCGTATTCAAGCATGAAGTGGACTTAATCCATAACATAGATGTCCAGATTTCGGCTTGAATGAATTTATGTCGGTGTTTTCCATAAACTGTTTTGGACTTGCACCACAGATGGAACATAATTGGCATGATTTCGTGCCCGTTAAAACTTTCCCATCTATAAGGGTCATGTAAAGTTCGAATAAGATGGAGATCTTTCTTTTATTTAATATTGTGTATCCAAATCTTCCTTTTCTTTAAGAATGTGATCCTTGGATTCTTTGACAAATTCCATTTTGAGGGGTCGACAAAATCTCACAGACTGCGGAGTTTTGTTGTTCCAAAAAATTTTTCCTTCTTTATCTACTAGCCTCAGAGGTATAATAGTTGTAACAAACAATGACTGATCAAAAGTTTCGGGCTCGTCAGTTTCAAACCTTTTTTTATACATGCTTTGTCCAGTTGATCCATCGAATCCGTAACAATAAGATGCGGCTGCCAGTATGGTTTAGCAAATCCTGTATTGCAACTTTTGCCACTGTTTCCGTTGCTGTTATTCCAATTGGTCTCAATTGCAATTATATATATATATGGCATTAACACCCCTAACGGGGTACAGCCTGATGCACTATTTGCCTCCACGCTTCTCTGTCCTGTGCGCGACTCCGCTAGTTGGTGATCCCAAGCGTCGCCAGAATTGCGTCCATCTGGTCACTCCAACGTGCGCGTGGTCTTCCTCTCCTACGTTGTTCGCCAACTACCGCATCTAAAACGGATCGAGCTGGGGTTGTTCCACGGGCTATGTGGCCAAGCCAGCGAAGTCGCTGAATATTAATTCGCTTGACTATGTCCACATCGCCATATAGCTCATATAGCTCGTCGTTCCACCTGATACGGTAGGTTCCGCCAACGCAAACAGGTCCGAAGATCTTGCGAAGAATTTTTCTCTCGAAGACACCAAGAGCAGCTGCATCTGACTGCGTCACCGTCCAGGCTTTCGCACCATATAGAAGCACTGGGATGATGAGTGCCTTGTAAAGCGTTAGCTTCGTCTTTCGAGAGAGAGCTCTGCTGTTCATTTGCCTACTGAGCCCAAAGTAACTTTTGTTGGCAAGTGTGATCCTCCGCTTGATCTCCAGGCTGACATCGTTGTTGCTGGTCACTGCAGTTCCTAGATAGACAAAGTCCTTGACCGACTCAAAGTGATAGTCTCCAGCAGTAAGATGAGAGTCAAGACGCCGCGTCTCTCGGTTACTGCACACCATAAACTTTGTTTTGCCCATATTCACTGCAAGACCAACTCTAGCCGATTCCCTTTCCATAGCTCCAAAAGCCGCCGTCACATCACGCTTGGTACGACCAATGATGTCAATATCTTCAGCGTAACCAAGGAGCTGGAACACATTTCTGTCCGAGTATTGTGCCCCCTCGATGCACTCCAGCTTTCCTTATGACACTCTCCATTAGCAGGTTGAAGAGCACACAAGATAGCGAGTCGCATTGTCTGAGACCCCGCCTGGTACTGAAGGTTTCGGACTGGTCATTTCCTACCTTGACAGAGCTGATGGTGTTGCTCAATGTCATACTACAAAGCCGTACTAGCTTTGCAGGAATACCAAGCTCAGACATGGTGGCGTACAGGCGTCCTCGCCGTGGACTATCAAAAGCAGCTTTAAAAGCTGGTGTCAAGATTTCCATCATCCCCCCTGCAGGCAAGCGATCCAGACTTATACCCTTGAGTCATGCGTTTGACCCTCCGATAAAAGTCGCGGGCATCATTCCTGCTCCTGCTATTCTCCAACTTCTCACACACTAGCCTTTCCATCTCCTGCTTCTTCCTCCTGAAAAGGCGCTTCTCGTTTCTTCTCCGCGTCCTATAAATATCCACCACTGCTCGTGTGGCTCCTGCTTGCAGCGTCCGCCTGTATGCAGCGTTCTTTGCAGCAGTCGCTTCCCGACACTCCTGATCATACCATAAATTCCGTTTTGGGGGACGTTGGAATCCAAGGATTTCCACAGCAGAAGTGTTAATGGCGGTAGATATGCACGTCCACATATCTGACGTATTTATAGGCGTTGGAGGGTGCTGGCCAAGTCGGCCTGAGAGTCGAGCGGAGAAGGCATCCCTGTGCTGTTGTGATTGCACCTTTTCGATGTCAAGCTTTCTTGGCATATCTTGACGTGAGATTTTCGCGACACACAACCGTGCGCGAACCTTGGCTGCGACAAGGTAGTGGTCAGAGTCGATGTTAGGACCCCGGCACGATCTCACATCAAGTATGCTAGACGCATGCCTTGCATCGATCACAACATGATCAATCTGGTTGCAAGTCAGACGGTCAGGTGACAGCCAGGTTGCTTTGTGGAGGTAGACTCATGTAGACTGTGCTGTCCAACGGTTGCTTCAAAGATGCTTTCCCGTCCGATTTTGGCATTAAAATCTCCGAGGAGGATCTTAATGTCATGTGACGGGCAGCGGCTATACACTCGGTCGAGTTCTGTATAGAAAGCATCCTTGACGGCGTCGTCCTTCTCCTCCGTTGGTGCGTGTGCACAGATAAGGCTGATGTTAAAGAATCTGGCAGCTACTCGGATCGTCGCAAGTCTTTCATTTACAGGTGTAAACTGTGAGACTCGGTGCCGTAGCCTGGCTCCTACGACGAATCCACAACCAAACTCGCGCCTATCTGTATGACAGCTGTAGTATATGTCACAATTCCTTTTCTTCATGCATCCCTTTCCTTTCCATCGCATTTCCTGGATAGCTGTAATGTCAGCCTTCAGATTGCTCAGAGTATCCACTAGTTGTTGAGTGGCACCAGGCCTGTACAATGTGCGTACGTTCCAAGTGCATACTCTCAGATCATTGTCCTTTTTGAATTTTCCGTGGTCGTCAACGTTTTTCGGGTATCTATCCGAGGCTCCTTTTGCATTCTTCGCTGATGTGCTGTTTTCCTTGGGTGGATATCAAGTCCTACGCCAAAACCTAATTTAAGGACTAGGATCCCGCCGTGCACTTTGGTTTATAACTCAGCGGTTGCTAAGTTACAATACAGGGAAAACCACGTGGAGGTAGTGCGTCAACTTGAAGAAAGCAGGGACAAGGATCACACTGGCGCCCACCAAGTTGAACGCAGTCAGTAGCTTTACCTTGTATACCTTCCCCCAATTTCCCCAATTGCAATTGAGCTTCTTGAATCTTGCTATAGCTCGGGTATATATCACAATTATGTTGTTTGCTCATATACCGAATTTCATTGTATAATGCTTTGCTTAAGGAATTTTCCAGCAAGAATTCCAAAGCTCCATTTGTTGTCAAAGGTATTGGCTCTGCTATTCCAAGCTTCCTTTTGGCTTCGGTTGCCTCATTTTCAGACGTAGAACATTTTTTAGTACTAATGCCGTATTATTATCATTTGATTTTCTTGCTGACAGTGTTGCTGCATGGATTAAAAGTTTGGAATCGTTTTTATAAATACATGCTGCATCGGAAGCCAGTTTTCTTTTAAGGCGTGGACCTGCTTCATCATAATTTAGTTTTGGTCTACCCATTTTTACGATGTTCATCTCTTCACTAAAACAATTTTTAAGCTCATTGACAGCCACATTGATGTTTTTCCCGAAATTTCATCATATTTCGACAGCACTATTCAAGATATCTTTTACCATGACAAAATTTCTTCTTTTTTCTCTTCGCTCAGCATACTTTCACTTATTTGGCCGATTATCCAGTCAGCAAGGGCGGAATAGTCGCGACCGTTGTCGATCCAAGCATCCAGCAGAGTCGCATGGCAGAATTCAAGCCCATCTACATTTTCGATGTTTGGCCAAAGTCGCAAAAAGTCGCAAGCCAAATTATAAAATACTTTTAATATACATTCTCTAGTTTATTTTGACATACATTTCATGACGCGCACCCGCGCGCAAAGTTAGTTCTCCACAGAACACAAGCGATTTTGTTGGATTTCATCTATTTTTGGACAGTACACAATAGTACACATAAATAACAAACTACTAATTTCAACACAAAATGTTTTCACTTTATTAATTCTACATACCTTGGTTATCAAAATCCATATTTCAAAATGTTTTTTTGTTAAAGTTTGTAAAATTGCCAATCCCTCAAAGTTTGCAAAACTTTCCCGCCAAATTTTATCACAGAAGTCAGCTGACTAATCACCTGACTTTGAAAGTCGATCAAAATGCCAGGGTTGCATATTTAGCAAATATATTTATTGGTTCTTTGTATATAAATAATCTATTTTAAATATATTAAGTTAAAATTAAGATTTGAAACAACAAATGTTTCGACTTTATACCACTTTTTTTGGAATTTAGCCCAGTGTGCATTGTAACGAATTTCAAATTTTGTCGTTTTATCGCAATCTATTTTGGCAGCGATAAAAATATATCTAATTTCCATTATCAAAGTCATCAACCTTGCTTAACAACATAATTTTCATGCATACAACATAATAGCAAGATCGCATCAAACTTGTAGTTTCGAACATGTTCGATGATGTTTGCTGTTGCCGTGCGTTATGTTCCCCTAGTTTCGAACCAGTATCCGGCAATTCGAATTGCATGTCAAAGCTTTCAAGCGTAGGCGTAAGAGTCATGTTCCGCTCAGATGCATCTTTGTCGGTGCTGAATTAAAGAAAAAGCTCTTTTTTACAGAGAGCCTGGTCTATAAATGTTTCTGCCCTCCTCTATTTGCCCTCTTTCTGATCGGTCGAATTCTAAGGTCAACTCCACGTCGGTTAGCACTGCGTTTACTACACGTGTCGAGTATATACTCGTGCGTCAAAACTTCGAAAAGTCTGTGAAAAAAATAAAACTGCATATAGTGCACATATATGCAGTTCAATTTATTTCCGAAGACGTAACCTCACTTGCCACGCCCATTTTTCGGCAGAAGAAATCTGGAGACATCAGCCTTCCCGATTAGTTTACGAGCCTATTTTTGATTTCTTTGTGCTCAGCACAAGAAAAGGTATGTCACCCCCTTAGATTTAAATAATTTTGAAAATTTGACAAAAGTCATCATTTGCACCTAGATAGCCTCGTTGACACGAGTGCCAGTTACCCAGCCTGCACCAATTGACGACTTTGTAGCCCACCATTACGCAGAGGCTTCTGCTTGGCATTGGTGTGGGTTTGCCGAATTTCTGTTCTACAGAACAGCATTCGATTTTGCTTTGGAGTCTGTTGCAGCAGAAACATCCACCGTTGGACCCGATTGCATGTGTGCATCGCTTCGCTTGCACTGAGATCGAGCTTATTTTTGCCTTACCCCCCCTAGCAGCGCATGTGCAGCTGCGCAGCCACAAGAAAAAGCTTTCTAGCATTGGCTTTTGTTTAGTCTTAGTTTTAATTATCTTTGCTTGCACTCGGTCAGTATATCCTAAGGGTAGAATCTATCTACGCAGTGAACAGGGTATAATTGTGTGAAGCCAATCAGTGAAACCATCAAGCCGAAATTTTGGTGATTGATTTCGATCAGATCGTAGATCAATTTTTGCAAATAATTAATAACCAATAATTGCCAGCCTCGTAAAGAATAAAATTGCCCCTAAAATGAACCTTTTGCTGAATTATTGATAATAGGAACAATATAATAAAAAGTGCCAAATTAACCTAACATAAAAAACACACGAACACCCACCTACCTGAGCATCGTTGGAAGGCCTTTCATCGTGAAGATTCATGTAAGTAAAAAAATATTTTTTTATATTGCTTTAATATCATTGTTCTGCAATAATCATTTTGTTTTCATTGTTTTCGTTCGTTCTGCGAATATACATCACTTGTACGTTCGTATATATGGTACACGCGCATGTGCAGCGGCAAAGTTTTACCGCCGCTTCAGTGATTGTATGTACGTATATTTGTATTTATGCTCAGCCTCTGATCATATACATGCAGGCATACATACATACCAAAGCTCGAGCTGTATATACATACTGACACTAAATTGTCTGCTTTGCGACCAACGTGCAATCAATAATTCTTTTCTCATTCCAATGCTAAATTTGTACTATGAAAACTGATAATGTTAAACCCGACTAAATTTTTCAATTACATATGCATATGTATATATGTCTATATCTGTCTGTAAATATATATATATTATTATATATAATTACTGAAATATGTGGTGAATATAGCTACGTATATGTTTGTATATATATGATAAATGCATTGCCTGTCATATATTTGCCATAGTCATCATTAATTATCTGAAATTACTAAAATCAATGTTTGCGAACAAACAAAATCACTCGCGCACATGAATACATACATACATACATATTGCAAACAAAAGCTCACGCAATATTGATCAGCTGTTGCTCTAGTTCAATGATCGGCTTACACTATATTACAATACCCTACACAAACTTAAGGAGAGTATATATATATATTTTTTTTCGTTCGATAATTCTGCATTGTTAAAGTATATTAGCTATTAATTAAAATAAAGAAAAAAAATGATTATGTGCCTTCTGCTGTTACACCAATGAACAACAAAATAAGTACAATTAAAAAAAAATAAAATAAAGAAACAATTTATTATAATTAGCCTAAGCAGAAGGCTAACCTTCTGCTGGTAGTTTGGGAAGAGTTTGTTTTCAATTGTTACTAAGGGTCAAGAATGCCATATGGCTGAAGATATGTGTTGTGATTTAAGAAATAAATGTTAAGATTTAATGAATCGTTGAATGTGTTTTAATAATTTCTGAAGACATGGCATAATAAATAGGTAGACAATTCTGTTTTTGGAATACTCTCTAACTGCCTCGCGCTGAGTATCATGGTTGGGTAGGGTACAGACTGCGAGCGTCGGACAACACCTCAGACGTCGCACTACACTAGATGCTTCCTTGTAAAAGCCTTTCTTATATTTTTTCTCTTTTTGGCCTTGGTGTGCTATAATTGTTTTGGGAGTATAGCTTCATTAGTATAGTTTCCGAGGAATCCTAAATAAAGTTTATGTACTGGAGTCGATGATCAGCAAAAACCCGCCCCACCCCGAACGAGCTTAGGGAACCAGAGAATTCCGATCGTTGAACACATCCGCCTTGTGAACTTCCCGATCGCATATTGAAAAACAGTCTTTACATAATATACCTTTGTTAAATAAAACTATATACCCAGGTATCGAACCGGATAGCCTTAATAGAATTATACTACTTAAATGATAAACAACAAGATTAAGAGCGTCGTTTGCACCAATTGGAACCAGCTATTTTAGAAAACATTTAATCAATACGAATGGAGTTTAAAAGTAAGTCTGTTAGTTTAATAAGTTAAAGAAACCCTTTATATTTAATAATTTTAATCGGTAATCTTTTTATGACATGGCTCTTCCCTCAAACGAGGAAGGCTACCTTCGGTATACAGAAAGTTGTATAGCCCTGCAATTCTTTATTACCTTGTCCGACAAGATCAATATGTTGAAAAATTGAATAGTTTTGAGTTGGATTCCAGACCTTCGACCTTTGTTTAAATGCGGAGACTACATATTGGACGATTAAGGATTTTATTAGAAATAATTTAACGTAACCTTCATTTGCAAACGGCTATATAAGAATACTTGTATTTGCATGTGTAATTTCATTATCCAATCATATATGTATGTCTGAGATGTTTATTTTGAGACCATAGTAAACAACGCATGGCGAGTTCAGTTCGTATTTGCAAAGTATTTCAGACTGATTCCTATTTCACGACTTACGAGCATTTCCTTCAGACATTACTCGGCAGGTGAATCTCTCTCGTTCACTCAATAACTGTGCATTGAAAAACTACTACCCACATTCTGTCGCCACCAAAGAACTGTACTTATATTTACAATGGTCAATAATGACCTTCTGTACGATACGGGTTTCTGACAGACCATACCAACAAGATAGACCAGACCAATCGTATTCTCAAAGGAGACTTGAAATTTTTTGAATTGAAATTTAAAAACCAATCAGAATTTTCATAATTATTTAAAGTTGGGAAATCTACTTAATTTCTAATTTAATCGCAGCCATAGTTACCCCAAATACCAGGCATGGGACTTCCCGCCCAATCAATACATCATAATTCGAAAACTTATCCATGACAACCTACAATAAAATCTCAAATCATAATTGTTCAATATTTATAATACATAGATGTTGCAGTTTACTTGCATATACAATGTTGATCATTTTTCTTTTTTCATTAAAGAAGCATTGCAATGATGTCACATTTTTGCTGGTTTTTATATAAGCCAACAAGTTTTTTTAATGACGTATATGTTTATTCTCAGGTCGGATTGAAACTTTTGGACTCAACATAGGAAATAAACTTGATCACAGGAATCTGCTTCAACTCGGCCGATGTTCGTAAGGCAGCTATTTGAGTTTCATTAGTATACTTTTACGTTGATAGACAAGTTTCTATTTTAACAGAGGGATAGACGGACTGACTGTTTCATTCTCAGCTATGAGCTCTATTATGTTCAGAAGTGAGCATTGGGAGTCTATGAGAAAGCTTATCTTGTATCATAGCCAATGTATGAAAATAATGCA